>JAHPZR010028924.1:0-20885 GCA_019787425.1 Platygyra sinensis | reverse complement strand
ACACCGAATGCAAATATGGCGGACCACTCGGTCGTCGCCCGGAACGAGTCGAATGAAAGCGAGGCTAGTTGGGCTTTGATGTTTTGTTTTAAAATGCTTCCCAAGAAAACTCTTGCTTTGTGGTCGACCTGTTGTTTTATTTCGCTGTAGCCTACGAGTTGCTGTGTTTCTGAATGCGACGAGAGGGGATAGAAATCTTCCACCGTTAACCTCTAAGGGAAAATAGTGGATCAATGCAATTCGTTGAGACGGAGAAAAGGAGTTCACGATCGCCGCGGGGACTAAAGTTTGTTTGCTACGTTTCAGGATAGAAGATCTCAGAAAAATCGTTTAAATGACGAGCTTATGTGGTGTCTGGTGGTGTTCCAACACGGTTTTCATGGCCAATACCCTCCCCAAGGTAAAGAAAAGGTCTCCTTGAATGATATCCTCTGTCTCAAAGGAAGAAGTTATTTGCGTTCGCGTCCACGCGCATGATTGCACGGAATCGCACGAAGTAAATATAAATACTACGGTGCAATAACCAAGCGAATGAACTTCAACTGCCCGTCACTGAAACCAGTGAAAGCATTGAGCCAAATGACAACAACTTGGAGCTAAATGCGATCGCTTACACATTTTCTAAGATCGATTCCACCCTGACTTAAACAGTTCCTTCGGCGAATGTGAACTCCTTGCCTCCGTCTCTTTGGTTTCCCCTCAGAGGCGAACGAGCAAACTGAAAAAAAGAACACCTTCTCTGCTGTGGAAGATTCCACTCTGTTGCGGTGGCATTCAGGAACACAAAAACGCGTAGGGAGGGCGAAACAAAGGGACCAAATCGACAACGAAGCAAGACTTTTCTGGAAAAGCATTGTCAAAACAAAACATCGAAGCCCAACTAGCCTCGCTTTCATTCGACTCGTCCCGGGCGACGACCGAGTGGTCCGCCATATTTGCATTCGGTGTATGCTAATAAAATTATGATAGTAACAACAGAATAAAGCAAAGCGTGAAAGTGTGAGAATTTAAGGACGTTTCGCGCCCAAAAACTTCCCACGTACAGATTTTTTTAAAACTTTAACTGCAGGTAGAAAATGATAAGATCAGATTAAGAACGTAAAAACAATCGGGGGTCACCGAACTCGTTTTGAAGATGCAGCGCATCACAGATCATAACATTTCTAGGATTTCCAGCCACTGAGGCGATTCTGGCCGGATTCATTACTATCGGCATATATTCAAGTTGAAGAATCATATCTAAGTTATGTGTGTTAACACAGCATATATAGGCTTATTTGATAGATCATTGCTACATATGCCATTAAATCAGCTAGAATTAGCCTTTAAAAAATACAACTTCTAAGTTACAGGTGAAATACAACTTCTAAGTTGCAGGTGAAAATGTACATTGATACTTGCGCGTTATAAGTAAATGAAATAAAAAATGAATTACGCACACCTGTATCCATGTACCAATTCGACCCTATTTGAATAGTATATGAGAAATAATTAAAACTTCCCACGTACAGATTTTTTTGTTTTCTAGTATAATGGAAAGAATCAGAAAAGGAAGTGATCTGCCGAAAAAAAAGTGGGGTCACCGAGCATCCAACAAAAATATTCGCACACAAAGTTAACGCAAAGGTCATCAGCTCTATATTTTGTTGAGGTTTCGACTCGGTGCGCGCGCTTGAAAATGACGTGGCACGCACGTGACCAATGAACAGCGTGCACACTAGAGATGTGCAGTAGCAATGGGCGCGAACGTCCTTAAGAGATAATTTTTGATTAACAAGGTGTAATTGTTGATTCAAAGGGGGTTGTTCTCTCTGAATATGAATGGCCACTTTTATCTTAAGTTTAAAAGTAGTTAAGGTGTGATCCAAAACATGAAAACAATCTGTTGAACACAAGGCGCGACAATGTTCAGAATTTTGTAGATGTTGGAAAATGTGAGAAGCCCTTTCACTGGTTAAATGCTCCATCACACGTGTGAAAAAATGCGGGACCGTTTTGCCGACGAAATAGGCACTACAGCCTGCACATGTAAACTTGTAGACCACATGCACCTGAATGGAGCCCTCCAGGGATAATGCCTTTCACAGCAAACATGTTACCGATGCTTAAAGAAGAGAAAAAAATTGTTTTTGTAGTTACAGTTTGTGGTTGAAGTAAAGCAGGGAAAATAAACAACAGAAACAATACCATTTATTTTTTCCTATAATCGGTGAAGTGAATTTAAGTCATCATTCTCAGTTTCAATAATTTCGAGTTCCAGTTTTCGGTTTCTGAAAAGCGTTTCGATCTGAAAAGCGAAACGCTCACTAATAACATACAGGCAAAGAAAGCAGTCCCCGCTTTACAATAAGCACCAACTACTTAACCACATACCTTCATATCCGCGTGTTAGATAATTTTGAATTCACCGAGCGCGGACCATGTTTCGCTTCTGCATGGTCGGGTATTCTGATGGAATTTGTTCACGAATATCAGCTCGTGGGTAAGTTAAAAAAATATATAGTACTACTTAGAATATGCAGGATACTTACCAGCACTAGCTCCTATATCGCTTCAGCACATCATTTGCTCTCCGATACCGCGATCGACATCGACATCGACATGTCCATGGGCAGTCATATATTGGCTCGGACTGCCTTTGCTGTTATTAATGTATGGGTATATGCATACAGTTGGGTGGCTTGGTTTGCTTGTTTGCTTTCTTGTTCGCTGCTAATGAGATCTTGATTATCAGCATAGTCAATAGAGGGGAATGGTTATGAAACTCGACAGAGTTCTTTGTTGTACGTTTTTGTTCTGTTTTTTGGCCCTGACCGTGCAAAAAACACAATCGTTTTTTACTACTGGCCGAGACACTGACCAATAGGAACGTGTTGATTACGTAATTCAAGAAAGGTGTATGAACGCAAAACAAAAGATGCGCCCGGTCGTGGACATTTCAGAAATCTTTGTTTCTTCATTTGTTGTTTTCCAGGCTTCATAACTATTCCCCTCTATTGACTGTGTCTTCAGTATGTGTTTCATCTTTGGGAAGACTATCGTATCGTATCGTATCGTAAGGCCCGCGCGCTCAGATTGGCTAGTAATACGTATGGGTTATTGACCAAGTGTGAGGTCAAGATGGCTGGATATTGGCCAAGTTCTTTTTTTGCGTTTTTATGGACCGAGACGAAGTCGAGGTCCATAAACTCGAAAAAAAAAAGAACGAGGCCAATATCCAGCCATCTCGACCGAACAAACTTGGTCAATAAAGGATCTATTATATGGCTTTTGGTGAAATTTTGCTTTCGGGATGCAGCGGGTAGTCCCGAGCGGGCAAGATGGCTCCATCTTGCCCGCTCGGGTAGCCAATCACAGCGCGCGATTTGGTTCATCTTGCCCGCTCACGGAGCTAGCCATATAATAAATCGAACTTATTGGCCCTTTTCGCAGTTAATTTTTCTCATTTGCATTACAATGTAATCCAACGTGGATGCAAGGCAATTTCGAGCTAAAACTACAAAATAGCCCGAAATTGCCTCACATGCTAGATTTCATTGTGGTGCAAATGAGCAAAGTTAACAGTTTGTCTACGTTTCTCTGGTCCTTCTATAAGTTAACAGTGAAAAGGGCTATTCAGTCGAACCGACCTGCTCACCAAACAAATAACAAAAGCGGTCTTGTTGGTCAGTGACTTTTCAAGGTTAAGTCAAAATGGTGCCCTCCGACGTTTGATTTATGCATTTGGTTCGACTCATGGGACCATCAGCGTTTGACCCAAAGTCGGCCTTAATGCATTATTCACGCTGGCCAGTACGTCGTGTGCGACGAGAAAGAAAACCGCAACAGACAAAGCAAAAATGGCCGCGTGAAACTTTGGAGGCGGGGCGCTTGGATTCCTTCTCGCGGCTTACCGGTAGAGCCCGGGGTCGGAAGAGTGGCCGTCTCGTGGTCTAAATGAACTGACGATCTGCCCTTGATGGCCCGAGTCTCTAACCTATTAGTTCCAGGACAGTTCCAGATAGAATGTGGGACGGAGAAGGGAGATTATAAGCAAAATTACGAAAGCAAAAGTGGAACACGAATTGGCGCAATCTTTGAAGAGTATTGGTAGTCAAGGGAGACTAAGTTAGTGTGAGTTTTTATAACTTTAGCAGTTTTTATTTTTGTACAAAAGCGACGCTTTCTTTGCTCTTAACAGATAAAACACATCTGCATGAAAAGTTACACAAAAAATACAATAACTTAGTAAATAGACATGTAGTCTAGCCAGGGGAGCAAATGAATGTAACGGTTTTCGAGTCAAAAGGATTGAGAGAGACAAGTAAATAGAGGGTGGTAAAGGGTATTTTCGTGACTCGTGATCGGCCCTTTTTTTCCTGTGAAATGTGAAATGGCAATTTTTTTCTTCGTGAATCGTGATTCCATAGTAGCCGTGAAGCGTGATTTCGCAAAATTATTTTCCGTGAAACGAGAAATAAATGTTTAATTCGCCGTGAACCGTGATTTTCATATGTCTTTGTTATTTTGGACAACCGTTGTTACGTAATAAATGATATTGCGT
Organism: Platygyra sinensis; assembly: GCA_019787425.1. NCBI lineage: Eukaryota > Metazoa > Cnidaria > Anthozoa > Scleractinia > Merulinidae > Platygyra > Platygyra sinensis. Next base: position 16,342 of record JAHPZR010028924.1, on the reverse strand, counting down.
GACCGTAACGTCACGGTTGATCCCTGTTGCGACAACGTGGTTGGTCTGGTTTTGAAAGGAATGGAAGATTTTATTAAAGTGTCAACAGTATTCAGCTTTTTTAAAAAATTTAATTTCGGTGACCTTTAGCCAGCCATTATTTTCATCCTCTGTTTCGTCTATCTCCACTATAATGGGGGAAACGCATCAAGTCCATCAACGCGATGTCCGAGATAACTGCGTTAATAAGTTTTCTTTTTTTTTTTTCAACCAAACGCGTAACAAAAAGTATTGATTCACAAGGAGAAATCTCGTTTTCCGTTTTCTGCTACAGCCCATAGAGGTTTCGAAATCTTTATAAAAGCTGCGTTAGATTTTTTTGGCGTGCAATCTTTAGCTGAAGCCCGAGAAAGGCCTTGGAAGAAGCATGGACTGCTCGTTTCATGAGAACCGTCCGTTCTGGAACTGTGGAAAGTTTTTGTATTCGTACCCAGAAACAATTTTTCAAAATGTAACGGTATGAAACTGTTGTTGAAAGAAAAACGTTCTCCTTTTTTTCCGTGAAGCGTGAAATGCCTGTTTTATTTTTCGTGAATTGTGAAAGGACTGTTTTATTTTCCCTGAAACGTGATCTAGACACCCCCCCCCCCCCCCGCCCCTTACCACCCTCTAAATAATGTGCAAACACTGGGAGACAGACCGAACTATAGTGAACAGTGAATATTCAAAAACTTGAATGTTCAAAATGTTAGCTACTTCATGGTAATTTCTAGTTGTTCAGAGAAGAAGTGTAGCTTGATCTGTTTAGAAAATTGATACACATGATGATTTTTCAAATAAGAAGGAATATTATGCGAAAAGATGGAAGCCATATGGGATATAGTTTGTTTCCCGGTGTTTTCTCAAGCGGCGTATCTGTACCGGGCCTAACCAAACTAAAGACTTCTTACTTAAAGTGGTACTATGACGAAAATCGCACCTTTCCTATTTAAGCCATTTTGAAACATGAAAAAGAAGACTGCATGAGAAGAAAAATGCCGTTTACTATTTTCAAATATCTCTTTTTGTTCCAGAGATATTCAAGTTTTTAAAATATGCAAATTAGCTAGTGGTGACGTCATACACTTAACCAGATTTTGTTCAAATGATGAAAAGAGATATCTCAGCCTGTTTGCAGTAAGATTCTACTAAATGTGCTCTACAATATGAGCTTAACAGAGCTGTTACCATGGCAACATCGTCGCATTTCTGCCGTGCCGAATTCAATTCTTAATTCGACTGAAGTTCGACGTCTCAGTCGGCTGCCGCATTTCTACAGCACGTACGACAGGTCTTGTCGCATTATCCGACAGAAATGCGACACCAATTCTGCCGTGTCGAATCCAATTCATACATTATGTTAATGCATTGAGCATGTGTAAATTTGGTCCCGCCGAAGAGAAAGAAGAAACTTGGCCATTCTCGTCCCAGCGCAAACTGAACATATTGCAACACATACTGCTGCACTGTCAGCCTTTCCCTCTCATTCCTTTAACAGATAATTTTTTTTTTGCGAAATTGAAGTCCTTCATCGGCTCAGCACCTTCGTCCGCCATATTGAACACACTACATCTCAGCGGCTGACCGACATACCCGACAGTCACTCCTGCCGCGGACAGGGACCAAAGGAGTTCAAGAAATGCAGGCCGTTTCAAATGTACCAATCAGCGCTTGGCTTTCCGCGGTTTTCCCGCGGGAAGCCAAGAAACCGCGGGAAGCCAAGCGCTGATTGGTACATTTGAAACGGCCTGCATCTCTTGAATTCCTTTAGTCATTGAGTTTGGCACCGATCATATTGAGAAAGCTGTATTTGTGACTTCAGCATCGATTTTCTCAGAAACTGTTGGAGGGATGAAGCTCAAATTCGGCGAAGAGATAGAGAAGAAACTCATCTATCAAGATCCGTCGCCATTCAGGTGAGATTTTCAGTATTTTTGCGTTAATTCTAGTTTGAAGTGGAGGAGGTCGCAGCTGACGGCCGCTAGGTTGCAAGCCTTGTCTCCCTCTCTTGTCTTATTAACCGTCACCGGCCATAAGTAATTTCGCTATAAGACGCTTTAGACGGCCCAAGAAGGCGAAAAAACACCATACATGAGTCGATTAAGGTTTCTTTTAACTTTAGTGGGATATTCAGACCGAGATGTGATTTAGATGCGCAATTTTCAGAGCTTTATTTATATCCCTCAAAGATTTTTTTTCGTTTCATATAAACAGATATTAAACCACGAACACAAAGAGTGGTCTGCCTGTGATTAAATCAGGCTTTTCTAACTCGCGGGGTAGGGGAAGGGAACATCCGGTAAAGAAAAGGCCTTTCCCTGCAACTCCACCCCACCCCTACCCTCTCCCTAAAAAGGTCCTGTTACTTAAGTTATTCACAGAAGTATCGCTTTACTATCATCTCTATAAATGCAAATTATGGCCTCATTACATGGTGAATTTCAGCCCGGCTTTTGAAACAAATTCTCTTAAAATCTAACGAATCAAATCGATTATATGGAGAAGAATTCAGCTCGGGGCGCAATTCGGGTTAGGATTTTCAGCCCGGACTGAATTGCGCCCCGTCTTTAGCCCTCCCCACCCCCCACTTTTTGCAAAAATAAAAATAAATTAAATAATTAAATGAATTAGAAGAAGCCGAGTTACTGGCTTAGACAAACGCGCAGATAAATGGACAGAATTAAGTAGTAGCCGTTACAACTATGACATATTTTTTCGCTTTTAACCTTGCGCTAGCAGAGGTAAAGGTCTTTTAAATAGCTCCTTTCTTCATCGAAAATTGTTTAACTCGAGCTTCCCGAATGAAATTTGACGCAAGTTCGTCGTCTGAATCAGCCGTCGCTCCAAAGACGCTCTAACAATCTTAAGTCGAACTGTATTGAGTTTGGTTCTGCACATGAGTAGAGAGGTGTTTGGACCCGTCCAAATTAATCATTCCTTTCACCTGCATAGCTTCCCACAAGTTGGGATTTTTAAAACGTTTCTGATTAATCTACAATATTCGTTTGCTTATGTAAGTCTCCCAATTAGTACAGCCGTGCTAAACACTTAGATACTTAAAGTGCACCTAACCCCAAAAATTTTTTAGCTACAACAATAAAGCTTATTTTGTGGAGTAATTAGGCGCAAAAATTTTTCGATTTGGTTAAATCCTCGAATTTCTGTGCCCCCTTGAAACCGAGTTTCGTATGGTTCACGACCGAACATAAGGAGTCTGGGGAGAGTAAAGCCGTGACGTCACTTCGAGAACGAAAGCTTCGGCTGTCCCAGTCGGGCCTTTTACTCTGTGTGAGCGTGGAAGCCTTTTTGCCGCACAAGTCTTTCGCTGGGGGCTCCACGGTCGACAGATTTCTGTTTTTATCAACAATATCTTCTACTTCGTCGGATTCTGAAATGAGCTTTGACTCAGAAGACTCCGAAATTTATTATATCGCTGAAGAGAATGACGACTCGCACTTGTAAACAAAGCAAAGTGAATAGTTAAATGATGACGGCCGAGCTGATTTATATGCTGACAACTCTCTGGCCAACGAAGAATGGATAAACAAAATGAGGTGGATGCTGACAAAGAACTCGAACGAGCTCTGATGGACAGACCCGAAGGCAATGATATGTAGAAGTCAAAGAGACTGTAGCGTGTGGTGCATATATTTACTAAATTCGCGCATTCTTCGATCTCGCATTAACATCATCATCATCATCATCATCATAATAATAATAATAATAATAATAATAATAATAATAATATCTTTATTTATACAGAAAGACCGATCAGCAAAAATCGAAGGATTTTGCTGGTATAAACCGGTGATCTGATTACAGTTAAAAATACATGTTTAAAAAAGAAGATAAGGGAAACGAAAACAGCCCAAGATAAGAAATACTAACGATAAAATAGATATATGTATATTAAGTCTACAGATAAAGACAAATATTGCAATGCTAACTTACACTACAAACATGCGAGGAAACATCCAAATTCAAAAAGTATTTAAAAAGATTCGATTTAATTTAAAAGTCTGCATACTAGTTATATCGCGAAGATGTCTAGGTAGCGAATTCCATTCACGGGAGGCAGCGCTCCTAAAACTTGACTGCCCTAAGGCTGTCTTGGCTCTTACACCGTCTATTAGCGAACTATCTCTAAGATTACGATCGCATAGCTCTGAGCGTTTAACTAAATATCCTTTCAGCTGTCGTGGACAGTCTATATTGTTAATGATCTTAAACACCAGTTGCAATCTCAAGAAACGTCTTCTGCTGCTTAAAGAAAGCAGCGTTAATTTTGATCTCATATGTTGCGTACAAGTCTTGTAATTAGCACTTAAAATAATACGCATAGCTTGATTTTGAAGACGCTCAAGATGCTGAGCATTTTGTTTTCCACAATCGCCCCAGACTATACAGCCATAATCCATCAATGGTAGGATCGTTTGCTTGTATATCCTAAGTAGCACACTACGAGTGAGGTACTTGGAAATCCTGTTCAATAGTTTCAGTCTGGGATAAACCCTTCGAAATATCGCATGGACGTGGGTATTCCAACTTAAATTGTGATCTATATTCACTCCCAGGTATTTTACACTATTAGTTTGCTTAAGCAGATTTCCATCCAGAGAAATTTCTAGGTCGCGGGATGTGGTTGTAGTGTGTCTTGAGCCGATTAGCATGACTTCGCATTTCTTGTGGTTACTTATCAATCCATTTTGTCTCCACAAGTTGGCAATATTGGTAAGGTCTTCATTTACTAAGCGTTCGGCTATGTTGATTTCAGAAGAGGTGGCATGAAGTTCAGTATCGTCAGCATATAGAAATACGTTAGTGTTCCGACATACTTTACAGATATCATTTACATGGATGTTAAACAGGGTGGGTCCAAGGATTGACCCTTGTGGAACACCATGAGAAATCGACCTCTTACTTGATTCTTCACTACCACAGGATACATATTGATATCTTTCTTTCAAATAGCTATTAAACCATTTCAGCTCGATACCGGTTACACCATTAATTCTCATTTTGTTTAAGAGAGTGTTGTGATCTATGATGTCAAATGCTTTCCTTAAATCAAGGAAAGCACTTACAACCTTTTCACCGCTATCTATAGCCATCTTCCACGAGTCAACAGCCTTAATCAAAGCAACTGTTGTCGATGAATTTCGCGCATAAGCAAACTGGTGTTTGCCAATGAGATCAAATTGCTGGGCGCATTGCATGAGATTCAGATTTGCAAAAAATTCGTGAACCTTGGAAACATTGGGCAAAATGGATATATAGGCCTATAATTGTCGCACTCTGTAAGGGAACCTCCCTTGGTCAATGGGGTTACTCTGGCAACCTTCCAAGACAGCGGAAATTGTCCAGTCAAATAAGATACATTAAGCAAGTGAGTTATGTTCCGACTAATACAAGGAGCTGCAATCCTCAGAATTTTCGCTGGAATGTTATCGGCACCTGTGGCCTTCGTTGCATCCATTGTTCGTAGAAACTTAAAGACATCCTCTTCACTCACCAGGTGAAACACAAAGTTTTTTTTTTTTTTTTTTGTATTTTAATGATATTTATTGATTATCAGTTTTACGTACAATTCACTACACTCACTTACTACCTTACTACACTTACTTACACACACTTACATACAAGCACACACACACCCCTTCATCATCATCTTTTTTACATCTAGTTTTTTCCAGACGCATACCAAATGACAAAAATACTAAGATACTAAGATTAAAATTAAAGTAGATATTGTTAATAAATAATAATAACAACAATAATAATAATAATAACAACAATTACTATTATCATCATCATTACCATCACCATTATTGTTATTATCATTATTATTATCATCACGCACATTTCAATCCAATAACTTATTTATCTTCGAAGCCGCACTTACTCCATTTCGAAGAGTGAACTTGCCACTTATTTTTCCATTTAGCAATCTTGCATTCTAATTGATAGACTGACTTGATTCTTAGTAATAGAACATTAAAGAGGGGTTTTAAATTATTGGTCCTGCAATAATATACGTACTGCTTTGCGATAAGAATAATATGATTAAATAACAAGAAACAATCTTTTCTTTGCCAGTCACCAAATAATATATCCACCGCAGAAAGGGTTTCAATGTTGATATCTCTACCGTTACACCAGACTAAAAGTTCTTTCCACAGCGTTGCAGTGAAGTGGCAAGTCACGAGAAGATGTTCGAGGGATTCCTCCATCACACCACAAAAGGAACAGGCTGCCGAATCTGTTTTACCTATTTTCTTTAGAAAAGTGTTTGTCACTAGATACCTATTCAGAATCTTATATTGGAATTCTCGTGTTTTTGTGTCCAAAGCGACTTTGAAGGGCAAACTATAAATTTCCTTCCAATCCAAACAGACATCATCAAAGGTTTCATTATACTTCAATTGAGCTGTCGGTTGAGCCACAAGCCCAGAAATTAATTCCCAATAGACCCTTTTAGAGGTCACCTCACTTATCAAGACGTTCTGGTTATCTAAGACTAGTTGAATGTGGTCCTGAAGGACAAACGAGATTTTGTCTACATAACCATTTGTTTTAAGGGATTTTCGCCACGGTGCAGGGATAGCATCCATTAAGGACATCAGATCAAAGACGTCTTTTGGGGAAAAGTCCAACTGACGCAAATTGCCTTGAAAGATAAATTGATTATTTTCTGTGACCAAGTCACCTATTCTGAATAATCCTTTACTAACCAAGCTTTGATTGAACACAGATTTACCATTGATGCAAATGAATTTGTTGTTCCAGATAACAGTGTTGAATATTTCTTCGTGTGATAGCTCCGGAACACTATTACATGTGGATGCGGAGCATTGCGCAAAACACTCAAAACATTCTCTGTAGAAGTTTGGAAGATTAATTGGAAGCTTTTTAACATCAAAATTACAGCATAGAATGAACTTATTCCCAACTGGTTTCAGATAGTGTAATAAAATAGTTTTCCAGTGACAAGGTTCATTTTCCACCAATCTCTTGCAAAACATTATTCTTTGAGTTTTGATTATAGATTCCAGGTGCGGGGCTTTCAGCCCCCCATCTTTTGTATCACTAATTAGGGATATACGTTTAACTTTGTCTTTACCTTTCCATATAAAATCAAAAATGATTCTATTGGCTTCAATTATAACTTCCTTATCTATACAAATTGAACCAGCACGATACATTAGCATTGGGATCACGAAGGTTTTAACAATCTGAATTCTTCCAATAATTGTCAGGTTCCTCCACCTCCAAAGCTGTAGTTTTGTTTTGATAGCGTCTATTATTCCTTCAAAGTTTAATTTATTCCTCAAACGGCGGTTATAAGAGAAATAGACTCCTAATATTTTAACCGCTTCCTTGATCTCAATATTGATAAAACCTTGATCCTGGGCTGGAGTAACGCACGTATTTCCCAAGATCAACATTTCTGTTTTGGCCAAATTAATGCTAAGACCTGCGCAATTTCCGAACTTTAAAATGACATCTAAAAAGTATTTGAGAGATCTATCGTTCCGCAAGAAAGCAGTTAGATCATCTGCAAAAACCTCAATTTTGATTTCCACTCCATCAACAACAATTCCTTGAATATCATCATTTTCACGTATACTAATAGCTAGTACTTCAAGGATAATAATAAACAAATACGGAGAAAGTGGATCTCCTTGTCTCACACCTCTTTGTATCTCAAAAGGTCCAGTAGAGAAACCATTATTCAGAACACTGCTTGTAATATTTTGGTAAAAAGTATGTATCCACTGGATGAATGTAGGGCCAAAATTAAAAACAGCTAGTGTACTATACAAAAATTTCCTATTCACAGAATCAAAAGCTTTCTGGAAGTCCACTGCTAACATCTTGCCATTGATTCCATATCTTTCCGTATATTCGAGTATATCATCAATCGTCCTTACTGCATCGTTAATTGTTCTACCTTTGACGTACGCATGCTGATTATGATGAATTATTTTAGGTAGGACCGCCTGCAGTCTCATGGCAATAGCCTTAGATCCAATCTTGACATCTACATTGATCAAAGAAATCGGTCTCCAATTCGAAATTTTCCGTTTATCTTTATCTTTCTTTTCTATTAAAGTTATTATTGCTTGTTTTTGTGAGTTGGATAATTCACCATGATCAAATGAGTAATTGAGACAATCCACAAGGGGTTCACCGAGACTTTCCCAAAACGCAGTATAAAACTCGACTGTAAGGCCATCATTGCCGGGGGATTTATTGTTTTGAAAAGATCGTAGACTGTGAAGACATTCTGTAGGCGTCAGTCTCCCCTCACACCCAATAACATCTTCCCCAGATAACTTAGGGAATCCTCGAGACTGTAAGAATGAATTAAAGACATCATCTGACCCTTTTAAATTGTCCCTCTTATAAAGACCAGAATAAAAATCTTCCACTTCCTTCATAATTCTTTTGGGGTCAGAAGTAAGGAAACCGTCTTTGGTATATGCTTTCCGAATAGAACTCTTGGATTTTTTATGGGTTTCCAGGTTTAAAAAAAACTTATTACTTTTTTCTCCTTGCTCGTACCAATTGGCTCTAGAACGTATTATCGCTCCCCTTGCTAAATGCTCATAAAACAATTCATACTCACTTCGAATAATTTCCAGTTTTTCTATATTTTCAGGGGAGGGGTGCCTGCTGCAATCGTCCTCACACTGTTTTAACGAGTCTTCTATCGTTTTCAATCTTTGTCTTCTTGCATTAGCTTTCACTTTACTAAACTTAATCGACACTTGCCTTATTCGATATTTGATTAAATCCCAAAGAACTCTCTTGTCATTAACTTCTATGAACTCCTCGCGCCATACTGGCACACTTTCGGTTATAAGCTTACAAAAATCAGGATCATCTAATAAACTCGCATTAAATTTCCAATATGATGGACCATGCCTTTGTTCTTCTATACTATTAAAATGAAGTACGATAGCCGAATGGTCGGAGTTTATGGAGGCAATTATATCGACACCTTCTACCTCCTCCTGGTACGAGTCACTCAACAGCCAATAATCTAATCTGCGTTGAATAAAAGGATTCCTCTGTCTCCACGTAAAGCGTTTGCATTCTGGGTTTCTAACACGCCATATATCCACTAAGTCAAAATTTAAACAAATATCTTGAACGTGCTTTACAGAATCTTTCTTTGTGGGGTTACCCCCGGAGCAGTCCCAATCAGGATCGAGAGTAACATTGAAATCCCCGCCAAGTATTATTTTTTTCTCAGCGCTATCAAGAAACTTCTCTATCAGTGTGTCTAGGGCGCTAAAGAATTCACATTGATCTTGAACCTTATTAGGTGCATAAATATTGACAAATAAGAAGTCCGATCCCTGCACAGTGGCGTCCATCAAAATATAACGACCTTCGGCATCTAATACGGACGATTTAAGATTGAATTCTAGATCATCTTTTATTAAAATCATCACTCCACAACTGTGATTGGTGCCATGAGAATAAAACATCTTACCTTTAAATTGCGTTTTCCAGATAGCCTCTATCTCTTCCGTGCTATAAGTTTCCTGGAGAAAAATAATGTCCGCATTTTGCTTGTTCAACCACAGAAACAGAGCCTTCCTCTTTGCAGATGCGCGAATCCCTCGAACATTTAGAGACAATAATTTAAAATCAACGTTATCTTTGCTGAAGGCAAAGCGTCATTCTTATCCAAACTTGTTAAAACGTGCGTGATAAATACACTAGAGTTAACGGTTATACATAAAGACAATAAACATGAAAACAATAAATAACAAAACACACCCAAAAACATTAAGAAGAGCCGCAGATATTCTATCTATGTGCTACCCTTGGGATTTAAGGGCCGTAGTTGCTTCTACCGTATGCAAATACGCAATTCTACTCCCGTATGCAAATACGCAATTCTACTCCCGTCATGAAAATAACCGTGTAACAAGGATTTTAAGTACTTAAGATACCATTAATATAAAGCTTATCAGGTTCTCGCTTATCAAAAAACGCTACTTTGCCTTCCTCTCTTGCTTGTTTCAATTTTGGCCACAGTTTCTTTCTCCTGTCTCGTATTTCTTTCGGAAAATCAGCATACGCTTTCACATCCGATTCTTCACCCAGATCTCTTACATTCCTAAAGACAAGCTCGCGCTCAGGGAATCTAAGAAAACGTGCGATTATTGGCCTTGACTGGCCTGCCTTCTTTTTCCCTAGTCTATGAACACGCTGAAACTCTATATTCCTCGCATCCTCTAACTCTAATTCGCTCTCCAGAAACTTGTACACCACTTCACATGTATTCTCGCTACCCTGACCTTCTTCGGGGAGACCGAAGAGGCGTAGGTTTTCTCTCCTGCTGTAGACCTCCTGGTAAAGAATTTGGTCTTCCAAGCCTTTGATCTTGTCCGATGTTTGATTCTCTCTTCTCTTTATTTCCTCGATGTCTTTATTTGTAAACGTCAATCCCGCTTCTATCTCCTGTATTGTTTCTTTCATCTTCTTAGCTTTTTCATTGAAAGATACCATATTTGCTTGAATCTTGTTTACCGCGTTCTCCAAGCTGGAAATCTTACCGAGAGTACCTTCCATCGTTTGTAGTTTCGTCTCCATACGTTCAAGTCTGTCCAGGATTTGTTGGAGCTGTTGACCAATCTTTTCAGTCATCGTCAAGGCTTCCAGAACTTGATCGTCACTATCATCAAGTGGTCTTCCGTTTGAGCTTATATCGTTCTTAAAGAGCGTTGTACTAAAACTTGAGATAAAGATCCGTTTGTCATCCGGCGAATTCGTTTCGCTATCTGAGTTAGAACTCTTACTTGTTCTTGTTCGCTTAAGAGTTGTTGTACACGCCTTGGCCATAAAACCAAACAAGAATAATTGACTTAAAGTTTGAATTTTACGGGAGCAGAATGAATGGCGTCACTCCACCCGCTCCTGGTCGGTCCCAGGTGCATCTGAGGTCAAGTCTGACAGTAAGGAGTTTGCCATAGGAGGTTGATCGCCAAGCAGAGACGAGGCCACAGTTGTAAAATACTCATTCAGAGAATTAGCTATATCCTGTCTGTCGTCAAGCTCCTTTCCATTGACCACCAGTTTTTTAATTTCACTGATGTTATGTTTGCCTGGGAGGACCTTCCGAAGCGTATTCCAAAACGCTTTGGGTCTAGCACGATTTTCTTTAAGCTTAGTATTGAAGTATATCTTTCTTGCTTCTCTGTTTATGCTGGTCACAAGATTTCGCAGTTTTCTATATTCTGTCCAATCTTCCAGTAAGCCGTATCGTTTGGCTTTTTTGTGGACTCGATCGCGTGATCTCATAATTCTCAAAACATTGCTATCGAGCCATGGATGCGTTTTCTTTCTTATCCGTTTCCGTTTGGAAGGGAAATGACGATCGATAATTGTTCTCATAAGTGATTCCCACGTACTACACATATCATCAATATTATCAAAGGAGTCTATTACACTCCAAGGAGCCGTTTCCAGATCGGCCAGGATACTATCAACTGCGCCCTCAGACCAGGAGCGGGTTGTTGTTATACGATGTTTAATGTGTCGAGTACCAGACATATTCATGACGCCATATATAGGATAATGATCACTTAATGTGATATCAAGAATTCCAACATCCTTGAACTGGTCAGGCCTTGAGGTAATCAGCACATCGAGAAGAGAGCTAGAGTTGTTACTCGCGTAGGTTCGGTAACCATTTGCGTAAGTTCGTTTGCTGCTAAAAATTCGACGAGTCTAGCGTTTTGCCTTTGGTTAGAATCCAAAAAGTTACAGTTCATATCACCAAGGATAATCACCTCGAAATTTCCGCATGTACTGTAACGCATGACGTCATCTAAATAATCAAACACCTCAAGCGATTCATCTGGAGCTCTGTAAACACACGAGACTAAAAATTTCGTCTTACGTAGTTGCACTTGAATCCAGACAACTTCATACTTATCCTCGAGATCCTTTCGCCTAGAATATTTTAAACCATCCAAGACGAACAGTGCAACGCCTCCACCACGGCGGTTTTGTCCACGATCACGGCGTTGAACTGTATATCCCGGTATGCTAATTTCAGAGTCCACTATTGAGGCATCCAGCCACGTCTCCGAAACTGCAATAAAATAAGGGAGATTTTCCTTGAAAATCAGTCGCAAACATACTTTCGTATAAATAAAAGTCAAGTCCGTTAACTTTCTCAAATTATTTTAACTTCACTCGTTCAACGTAGACCAAAATGATTATCCCATGACACAATGTTTGTGTTCTTTTCCTGCGAGTGTGGAAATTGTAGCGTCGCTTCCCTTCAAAACATCAGCGAATGTTATTGTTGTTATTATTATTATATTAGAGTGAGTTAGAAGGTTGTCAAGACTCAAAGAAGAGTGATCTTGTTCTTGAAGATATTAGTGCTGATGTTACCTTAAAATGTGTTACTGAATATCCAGGAATTAAACCTGTATGGCTTCAGAAATGGAGTTTTAAGATTAGTAGTGGGCAAATACAAAACTATCTGTCGGCTGTGCCGACTGACTGCTGTTGTTTCTCAGATCAGATGCAACAACGGCTTCATGAATCGATGGACGGTTATTCCAAATTCGTCTCGCTTAAGTCACTGAGTCAGCAAAATCCCTTCCTCTCTCTGAAAATCCAGGCATCGAGCGAGATCATCTGGTTTGAAATACTCTATGGAACAGATCACCGAACTCTTAGACGCCTATCACTTTGCACGAATCGAGCCATCACTTTGTACGTTTCTTCTCTTCAGGACATCTCTCCATAAAACGTATGGCATAAAGCGGAGTACCTCCTGTAAGTTTGTTGTGTTGCTACATCACACTACAGCGCACCTGGCTAGCATTTTTTTCGAACACCTTTTCCAGCCTTTCCCACAGAAACAAGTAAATATGCGAATCTCAGAATCATCGTGTTCTCGATTTGAGGTCACATCCGGCCCTCGACCCATTCTCCGTTAAACTCGGTCGTGGACCAAAATGGCGGCAATTTCACGTACTTTGACGAGCAATAGAAAATCAAAGATTTAACCAAATCGAAAAAATTTTGCGGCTAGTTACTCCACAAAATAAGCTTTGTTGTTTTAGCGAAAAAAAGTTTTTGGGGTTAGGTGCACTTTAAATAAAGTGATTTATTTTGTCGTCGTTTGATTGTTTTTAATTCTACCAGATTGCTCGTTTGATTATTATATTCTACTCGGATACCAGCTGAAATAACTGGTTTTAAGATTTAGATGGAAATTTTAACCTGCATAGCTTCCCACAAGTTGGGATTTTTAAAACGTTTCTGATTAATCTACAATATTCGTTTGCTTATGTAAGTCTCCCAATTAGTACAGCCGTGCTAAACACTTAGATACTTAAATAAAGTGATTTATTTTGTCGTCGTTTGATTGTTTTTAATTCTACCAGATTGCTCGTTTGATTATTATATTCTACTCGGATACCAGCTGAAATAACTGGTTTTAAGATTTAGATGGCAATTTTAATTACTGAGTACTTCAGATTAACTGCGGACATGACCGACGCTCACATGGCAAAATACATATAAAATATAAGTGATCTACGTGGCACTTTGCCAGTTACAAGGTGCAGATTTTACATCAAGAACACCAGTCTTGCTACAACTGGAATCGCTAGCTTCAATCTAACTTCAATCTACATCCAAATCAAGATGAGCAACTTAGTGATTATGTTTGTTTCATTCTTTGTCGCCAGAGAAGTGTGGGTTAATACTACGGCCGACTGCGTTGGTTCATCTTGCTGCGACGTAAGAATAATTCAAAACCCTACACACGATAAAACCTGAGTTATTTATATTTGGATTCTGCACACAGACTATATGATGATCGGTAAATTAAACTAACTTAGTCTGAGGCTAAATTAAGACACTATGCAACTAGAATTTTTTTGTCAGAGAAAAATGAAAATATTTTATATAGACGAAATGAACTGAGATGCATGCAGTGCGAACTATTTTCGGATGCTAAAGGCCTGTGAAGTATAAGCAGAACAAAAAAGGTAAAACATAACTGTTTGCTCGATCCGTGGGCTCCAACTACAAATAAACAAGTTGCAAATCTAGCGTTAAAATCGTAACTAAAATTGTACTGATCTAAAATTGCTTTTTTTCTCTCTTTGTTTTCTTATAAAATCTAGAGTGTGGACCTTCTCACGTTTGAGGAAAAGCCTTGCACCACCATGAGAACGGGCATGGTTCGTCTCATTAACGGCCAAAAGTACTTAGAAGTCTGCTCCAAAAAACAATGGAAGCCATTTTATCCTCAGTGTAACCCCCTTAACAGTTGCTATAACAACCGTGTAGATGGTTTGGTTGGCCATTGGCGCATGGACGAGCAAACTGGAAACGAAGTCGCTGATGACTCGGGTTACGAGAACCATGGCTCGGCCAGTGGCCCGGTACCTAGCCTGTCCAAATTCTCTCGTGGACGCTACTTTGATTCCAGTGGTGTCATCTCAGTTCCCAACTCCTCCATCCTGAACTTTGGCCTTTCAAGCTTCACGGTCGTCGGATGGGCGAAGATTCTAGACGTCACATACCCTCTGACGACCTTTGCTGTCAAGAAAGGTTTTGGCTGTTATTTTAGTTCAGGCCGCCAAGGATGGCATCCCGGTTGGGAAACAGGGCACGGTTACCGAGCAAATGGCCTCGACGTGTGCATACGGGACAAGGAAAACAGAATGGTGCGTAAAACGATGGCATTTGATCACGGTTATCAACCTGGACAGCTGCTTGGACAGTGGGCTTAATACACGGTTGTTTTTGACCGCGACCAGCAGAAGAAAGTGTTCGTGTACATCAATGGCAAAAAACAGTCAAGCGCCGTCGACATTTCAGCCGTCAAAGGCAGTGTTGATAACAACAAAGCTCTCGATTTTGGCTATCTTTATGGCTGGAAAACTAAGGGCACCCTTGACGAATATCGAGTTTACAACTTGGCTCTGGACGAGTTTGAAGTTGCTGCCATCTACAAGAACCACCTCGTGTAAGAGGCACAAAGAATTCAAGAAATCAAGGAAACAGGATTTAGAAACAATCATTTAGTTTTTAGGTTCACGCGATACAAAATGATAGCTTGACCAGGCTTCAAAAATAGACAGTTAAAAACAAAAAAAAGAGGCTTTGAAAGAATTCATTAATAAGTTGACTTTCATTTCCAAGCCTTGTGTAATAACGGATAATAATAAAGTGGGAAATTAATCGGGAAGAAAATTGTCTGGAGCAATTCTACTCCCGTATGCAAATACGCAATTCTACTCCCGTCATGAAAATAACCGTGTAACAAGGATTTTAAGTACTTAAGATACCATTAATATAAAGCTTATCAGGTTCTCGCTTATCAAAAAAACGCTACTTTGCCTTCCTCTCTTGCTTGTTTCAATTTTGGCCACAGTTTCTTTCTCCTGTCTCGTATTTCTTTCGGAAAATCAGCATACGCTTTCACATCCGATTCTTCACCCAGATCTCTTACATTCCTAAAGACAAGCTCGCGCTCAGGGAATCTAAGAAAACGTGCGATTATTGGCCTTGACTGGCCTGCCTTCTTTTTCCCTAGTCTATGAACACGCTGAAACTCTATATTCCTCGCATCCTCTAACTCTAATTCGCTCTCCAGAAACTTGTACACCACTTCACATGTATTCTCGCTACCCTGACCTTCTTCGGGGAGACCGAAGAGGCGTAGGTTTTCTCTCCTGCTGTAGACCTCCTGGTAAAGAATTTGGTCTTCCAAGCCTTTGATCTTGTCCGATGTTTGATTCTCTCTTCTCTTTATTTCCTCGATGTCTTTATTTGTAAACGTCAATCCCGCTTCTATCTCCTGTATTGTTTCTTTCATCTTCTTAGCTTTTTCATTGAAAGATACCATATTTGCTTGAATCTTGTTTACCGCGTTCTCCAAGCTGGAAATCTTACCGAGAGTACCTTCCATCGTTTGTAGTTTCGTCTCCATACGTTCAAGTCTGTCCAGGATTTGTTGGAGCTGTTGACCAATCTTTTCAGTCATCGTCAAGGCTTCCAGAACTTGATCGTCACTATCATCAAGTGGTCTTCCGTTTGAGCTTATATCGTTCTTAAAGAGCGTTGTACTAAAACTTGAGATAAAGATCCGTTTGTCATCCGGCGAATTCGTTTCGCTATCTGAGTTAGAACTCTTACTTGTTCTTGTTCGCTTAAGAGTTGTTGTACACGCCTTGGCCATAAAACCAAACAAGAATAATTGACTTAAAGTTTGAATTTTACGGGAGCAGAATGAATGGCGTCCTCACCCGCTCATGGTCGGTCCCAG
>JAHPZR010028922.1:7500-12118 GCA_019787425.1 Platygyra sinensis | reverse complement strand
GAAATTTTATAGTTTTTGTAAACTATATCACTCATACTGTTCAAGTTAACTTAGTGCATCTTATCATAAATATGATCCAAAAGAATCAACAAATAAGTTAACACAAACGAACACATTCTGTATGAACTCAGTCTATTACATGATACTCTTAACATAATACTGTTAGAGAATAAAAATGCAAGCTAAGGTGTATTTTATTAAGTGACTCATTCGTCATTAATTTGTTAAGGGAAAACTTGTTTTTGGTGTGGGTAACATAATCGTGTAATATTCCTGAGCATTAAAATAGGGTTACTGATTTCTCTATCTCACTACTGATCAAATAATAGTTTCACCTTACACTATGTTATGTAGTTTTTACCTTAGAAGGAAAACTTGAGTTTATTCATATTTAGTCGAGCACCATCATTTTCGGGATTTTCCAGCTGTATTTACTCGGTTGCTATGGTTAGTTTCTCTTGGTGTTAGTTGAGATAATGAAATAAATGCGATGTCCAGTTTTTGGAAGCGCTCTTTCTGGAAATAATCATTTGTGAATCTATGGCCAATAACAATTTTGCTGTGTAATTTTTCAGCCAAACTTTCTTCGTTTAGTAGTCCTTTTTGGACATTGAAATATAGTTGTCTAATTAAAATACGTTCTCGTGGATACCTCGCACAAAAGGCCAGGAAAAGTGTATTTATCTTAATCAGTACTGAGGTGTTTCTTTGCATATGTTTAAACTCAAGAGCACGTACGGAGATAATGATATGGAGTAGGCGGGCTTATGGTTTTGGAAAAGACCAACCCACGAAGCCGTAATTATGCAATCTTCTTCTTGTAACACTTACGTTGTAAGAAATATTTAACAACAACTTTTCTCTCTTAACTTAGTGTTATCCTTAACTTTTAATCGGTAAAAACCAAGATTGTAACTTTTATATTATTCACGTTACTTTGTTTGGGTCAACCACTTAGGGATAGTTGGTTAAAATCAAAGAACAAGATATTTTTAGTCAAGCTTGATTCCTCGAAGGAAAATATGCTAAGTAGTCTGGTGCGCAGTCGCAAAAGGGGTCTTATGTGAACTGCGCATGACGTTACGTTAGCGTAGTTGACAGTTTGACAGTGATCTGACGGATCATGTGGTTGACCCCATAAAAGAAGCGTGAGAAGTGAATCTGAAGTAGTTGAAGATCAGTAGCTGAAGTAGTCACTGTAATAGTTGTGATCAGTAAAGAGTGAAAGTAAAGCAACGCTGTAACAGTTGTCGTCGGAAATAAAAGAAGAAAGTCAACCGGACAAGAGTGTTGGAGTGATCTGCTAATTCCCCGAGAGATTGCTTTAACAATACTCTCACGAAGTGCATTCTGGAAAAGAATATCAAACCACTCTGTTGTTCTAGTTTGATACTGAAACAAATCATTTGTCTTCATAAACGAGGACCTCTACGAGCAAACGTATCTCGAAAGCAGAACAGAAGTCGAGATTTATTTTCCGAGATGTAAAGAGAAGTATCGTGTTACAGTCGCCTTTTATGCAAATTAAGTCAAGTTTTTTGTCCTCAATGAAAACGCCGCAAAACATTAACTTTTACGTTTGGATCCCTGCCAGTCAACCCAGCCATCACATGGGATCTACGCCACGTAAGATTACTCAGTAAAAATAAGCGATCCAAATAAACGTGATCTTTAACAATGTGGTGTTTTGGTCGAGTCTGTCGACCCCCGTTGCTGATTTGTGTCCCGACAGATCAACTTCTGTACCAAAAAGTTCAATCTGGTACTGCTGGTATCTGGTCGTTTCGATACAAGTCGTATCGAAACGACTTTACATTTTGTATCGAAACGACTTCGATTTGTATCGAAACGACTTGTATCGAAACGACTTTGTATCGAAACAACCGTAAAACCGTCCTGCTGAATAACCATTAAATTCAAGATATGAAGAAATTACTTTGATGACAGATACCAGCCCTAAAATATATTTTGGCAAGATCCTCTCCTCCTCGTGCAAGCAAATAATAGGCACCTTAAGATACCCCGATTTTCACGCACGGGTACGGCTAGCGCCATTTTGAATTCATTAAATGATGACGTGATCGCGGCCTTCCCGTAAAAGCTACACGTTTTCCCGGGGTAATCAGTGGTCTACACGTGAGTTCGCTCCGGGTAAAAATGGAGAAACGGGTAAGTTTTAATGGTCTTTATCTTTGCTTGTTAGGCTAGAAGTGTATCCAGATTCTTGCATAAACACTTGTTTTTCTGATTTGAAGCGTTTTGGGACTACGAAAAAGTTTTCTCGAGGTACAAATGTGGAGAAATGTTTGCCTGTCAAATGACGTGCTGCTTTCCAAAACACGCGATGACTGAGGTGTAGTCTCTTCGCCAAAGTTTAGTTGAGACGCGTTTCAAATAAATTTAAAACGCAATAGGCCATGAACCACGATGAAAAATACCTTAATTCAAATTAAATACTTTATGTTGACTTGGAAAGATACTTCTTGATTAAAACCTTTTGATAGAAGTAAACGAGGCTTCTTCCATTTTTTGAGTCGAAGACATATTTGTAGTATATTGTAAGAAAAAAGAAAAGGCAATTAAATCTGATAGAAAAATATTCCTCGGCCAATTTCAGACGATGTTCAGATGGCATACGAAACACGATATAGCCCTTGCATTTTTGCGCAGATCGTACCTGGTGTCACCCGGTGTATCTTAAGTTTGATTGGTTTCCCGTGTAGCCGAGTACGGGTACGGGTAGCCTACCCGTACCCGTACCCGAAACCGGGGTATCTTAAGGTCTCTATTATCTTCCTCGATCTCCTCCTCGTGTTCGTGGTTGCAAGAATTACCCATGTAGCATTGCCTTCGTTGCGAGCTGACTGAGAAAATTAACCGGGACCACCGTGCGCGCCTAGTTTCGTCAAAATCGGGATTGATTCGCATACTACACCAATATTTCACACATTCTTTATACGTATACGCGGGGGAGACTATAATGCCTCCTCGGGTTTTGGCCTCTGGGCCAAAACCCTGCGGGGGCAATAACACCTGGGATACCGTCCTCTGGATAAGCTTTGGTCGATTATGTTAGATGACGTCAGCTGAAGCCCAGCAACCCAAATAAACACGAGGAAAACGCAGCAGCGAGTCATTCTGCACATAGAAAAGCTGTGTACATTAAAGGAAAATAATAATTAGATGACCTATAATCAAGTATAATTTGAGCGCAGTGAAGAAATTTGTCTCGTTTATGGATTTCTGGGCTATGCAGCCGTCCGAAAAAGGTATTTTTGCACTCCGGAAAAAGGACCGTCGCTTGAGGTCGGACACGTAGCTTAATCCTAACAGGAAACGGATCGTTGACTGCCAGTTATGATCGAATTCGTTAAAGTTAGTTCAGAAGATAAATTCATTGCGGCTATATAAAAAACGAAAAGCGAGGCAAAACCTTCGATTGCGGGGAAATTAACCCGCGTAGGAGATTCTCTCAGCCTGGAAAAGAAAGGAAACGGCTGCTACGCAGGCATGTTCAAATTGGGCTACTTCGTGTCAAAACCGAAGCAACGGGTTCGCTGGCCCGACTTATTTATTTATATATTTGAACTGGTAATAGCGATTTAATAATAAAAATAGGTCCGCGATGCGTACATGTGTGGCTTATACGATTTTTAACATACAGTTGGAATCCTGTAGTTTTTCCTGTATGTAGATTCGGTTACAATAAAATTGATTCACGTACACGATTAGTAGATGTTTCCCTAACATTGAATTTTAAAGAAAATGTTAAAATGGGTACCGATATTAAATGCATATTAGTGCATCTCAAGACAGTAACACCATAGTTTTTGCACTGCTTGCAAGTATTATTTTGTTTTGTTGAATTTATTATAAAACTCCAACAGTGATTGTACCTGTCAAGTAGCAATATTTTAATTCTTCGAAACAGTTTGAATTAAAAAAAATCTCGCAAAGTGTCTGTGAGCCACTCAACTTGGAAAACAAATAAACAATATATAGATTTAGGTTGCCCTTAAGTGGAGGTCCTGTAGCCCGATAAGGCTAACCCAGATAAGGTTGAATTTGATTTGAGTTTTTGTAACTTTGTGGCATGAGGTTTTTAAGCTTAATAATCACAAAACCGATACACAAAACAAAAGCTGCAAAAAACAATTGAATAGGAGAAACAGTTATCATTTGATTTATTTTTAAAACTGGATTAGAGTTAACAGCTTCGAACAACCCAGCTCTGTTTTAAAACAATTTTACCTGACATGAGGCCCGCGATCTAGTCGAAAACCAGTACGTTTTCAGCGGTCAATTTACATAAAACACGTGACCTCGACGAGCTATAAACTTTAGCCCGCGATATGGCCACGTGGTACTGGTCAGCTGAAAACTTGATTTGACAGGAGTCAATTGAATCATGAAAAATAGCACGCAAACTGCAGTTACAAACGACAATAAAACGCTTGTTTGGAAAGCCAAAATTATTTAACTTTAACTTGACGTTTCGTATGTTTTTACATACATCTTCAGAAGTGACCGTTAATACAAGTAGCAACTAAGTTTAAATTTGAGATATTAAGTAACTAGTTAACAATAACAATGACGAAAGCTGAGAAAAAAATTGCAT
>JAHPZR010028922.1:0-2500 GCA_019787425.1 Platygyra sinensis | reverse complement strand
TTAAAATGTGAAAAATATGAAGAAATTTGTGTCTCCAAGCTTCTAATTTGGCGCCAAATCTGAGTCGCCGACGTCCGGCATGGCAACTCGCTTGTAGTTCGTCAAGTGTCCAGGTAGGATAATAGTTGTCTTATTTTGAACTAAATATACTGTTTCTCGTCAAACTAAACCCAGAATTCACGAGTTAACTATTAGAAGAAGCCAAAGCAACTTTAGCATTGTCTCTCTTTTTGTTAACTTCGAAGAAAAAGGCTATTATCGTGTCGTTTCGGTAGGACAGCTAAGTTTTGACTGCCGCTCGTACTGCGGGCTCAGCCGCCGTATGCAAGGTGATACCAGGCACATTAAATTTCCATTGATTACGCAACAAGAAAGCCACACAATTTGAAACCGCAACTTTTAATCTATGTCTTAAATAGGGTATCAAAAATCGGAATTCTGTCTTAAACAGGGTAGGAAAATCAGCGATAATTGTCTTAAACAGGGTCAGGGTATGAGGGGCTGGGCCGCACCTCCCCACCCAGGGATATATCGAGTACCTCCCCCGGGGTTTTGGCAGCCGCTCAATTTTGCGAGTGTGGCCAGTGTATGCAATGACGTCAAGCGAATCATTTTTTTTTTTTCGGAGCTTTTTCTATATTTGAGTCGGGAGGTATAACAAAACACTTAAGTGACTGACCCCTCGGGAAACAGTGAGTTTTGTTTCCCCTCGACCTCAATGTTCCCCATTGAGGGTCTCGGGGAAACAAAACGCACTGTTTCCCTTGTGGCCAGTCATTAAGTGCTTAATGGTCAATTCCAGGAGCTGATTATTTCTCCTTTTCTTTTTCATTGTTTTTGTTTTTTTTTTTTTCTTTTTTTCTGTTAGAAACCAGTAAGTTTAAGGGTATTGTTTGTTTTTTCGTTTTTTGTTTTAAAATAATGGCTTTCTATCAACTGCTTTAAAATCATAATATTAGGGGTGGCGAATGGTAAAATCCGAGATTCGCTGAGACGCCGAGATAGATCCTTGTTTGAAAATCCGAGACCGAAACTTCAAAGTTTTAACAAAATCCGAGCCCGAGACTCTGTACGAAGAGAACCGAGCCCGAGCCGGTTTCAAAAACTGTTTGCAGCGAGACATGAGCTACACGATATTCTAAGATAAATAAATGTGAGATCGATAAGTCAAGAGTTCCAAAATGTTACGCCATGACGACTAATCTTCGACTTAAAAACCTGACTTGTCGGGCCTGCATTTTCGAAAGACTGCTATCGTACATTTTTAATCAAATAAACAATTTTATCATGGTTTCAGTGATCGAAACCGTTGGCCAAAAAACAAATGTATGAAAACAAAGGTGAAGCCGCAAAGTTTCGATCCAAATGCATGTGGGTTGAAAAAGGCGAAAGACCTACAAAATATTATTTCAATCTCGAAAAAAGAAATTATAGTAGGAAGGTAATTTCAGAATTAGAAGATGAAGAGGGGGAGATAACAAAGGAGGAAGAGCAGATTTTGTTAAAAATAGAAAATTACTACAGAGACCTTTACACGTCTAAAATGGATGTCACCGAGGAGCAATTCAATCATTATATAGAGCATTTAGAAGTCCCTTGTCTCTCACAGGAGGTCAGCGAGAAAGCAGACGGCCTTCTAACGTACGCAGAATGTAAGGAAAGCTTGCACTCTTTCAGCAGGGGAAAATCTCCAGGGGAGGATGGTTTTACTGTCGAGTTTTACTCAGAGTTTTTTGACTTAATTGGAAATGATTTAGTTGAGAGTCTCAATGCTGCGTATGAAAATGAACAGTTATCAATCTCGCAACGTAGAGGTATAATAACTTTAATACCAAAAGAAGAATCGTCGCTATTAGAACTGAAGAATTGAAGACCAATAACTCTCTTAAATGTTGACTATAAAATTGCGTCCAAAGCAATAGCTAAACGGATTGATCCGATATTACCATCGTTGATTCACCCGGATCAAACAGGTTTTGTGAAAGGCAGATATATTGGTGAAAATATTAGGCTTATTGCTGATGTTATGGAGCAAACAAGGAAGCTAAACCTCTCTGGTATATTACTGTCGTTAGACTTTCAGAAAGCTTTTGACACCTTAGAATGGTCATGCATTCATCATGTGCTAAAACTTTACAACTTTGGCGACAGCTTAAGAAACTGGGTAAAGGTCTTTTACACTGATATAGAAAGTGCGATACTGAATAATGGCTATGCCACCAACTGGATAAAACCTTCTACAGGAGTAAGACAAGGATGCCCACTTTCTCCCTACCTGTTCATACTAGCCGCGGAACTTATGTCTATGAAAATTCGGCAATCCAGTGCTGTCAAGGGAATTTTAATATTTGAAAGGGAAATTAAAATTAGTCAATTTGCAGATGATACCAACCTGCTGTGTTTCGACCTCTCTTCGGTGGAAAAAGGATTACAAATCGCAGCAGATTTTGGCGAAATCTCTGGTCTTAGACCTAATTTAGAGAAAACTAAAGCTATGTGG
>JAHPZR010028921.1:0-16882 GCA_019787425.1 Platygyra sinensis | reverse complement strand
TTGTGAGGGTTGTCAGGGCTGTCAGAATTGTGAGGGTTGTCAGGGCTGTCAGAGTTGCGAGGGTTGCGAGGGTTGTAAGGGTTGTGAGGGCTGTCAGAGTTGTGAGGGTTGTCATGGTTGTCAGGGCTGTCAGAATTGTGAGGGTTGTCAGGGCTGTCAGAGTTGTGAGGGTTGCGAGGGTTGCGAGGGTTGTAAGGGTTGTGAGGGCTGTCAGAGTTGTGAGGGTTGTCAGGGCTGTCAGAATTGTGAGGGTTGTCAGAGCTGTCAGGGTTGTGAGGGTTGTCAGGGCTGTCAGAGTTGTGAGGGTTGTCAGGGCTATCAGTGTTGTGAGGGTTGTCAGGGCTGTCAGAGTTGTGAGGGCTTATGAGGGCTGTCGGGGTGTGAGAGTTGTCAGGGCTGTCAGAGTTGTGAGAGTTGTCAGGGCTGTCAGAGTTGTGAGAGTTGTCAGGGCTGTCAGAGTTGTGAGGGTTTTCAGGGCTGTCAGGGTTGTCAGGGCTGTCAGAGTTGTGAGGGTTGTCAGGGTTCTGAGGGTTGCCGGGGTTGTCATGCAGGGTTGTCAGGGCTGTCTGGGTTGTCAGGGGGTCGTGAGGGTTGTTAGGGTTGTCAGAGCAAGATACGAGAGGTGCGTATCACAACGCATCCCACGTGTTGTACGTTACAGTTAATGTAATCAGTTTTGACCCAAAAATTGCGCCGCTGGCCCCACAAGCTTGATGTCAGAAAAATTGCCCAGTTCAGGGTTGCAGGGTTTACAATCCAGGTTAAGACTAAAACATCCCTTTGCCAGTGAAGTGGCAGGGATATACGAAGTTATCAACTATTGCTATTTTCCCTGCACTATAAATAATTAACAGTCATTTGCCGAGATGAAATATTGCTCAAGTTCGTTAAAAATGTTTTATACTTGAGAAATCGACGATTTTACAACTTTAAAAAGTCAAGCCAAAAGATAAAATGATATTTTTTGGGTAGCCTGCGTAGCAGTCGTTTCCTTTCCTTTTTCAGGTGGAGATCGAACAGGCGAGCGAAGGAGCACACCTGGGGTGAGCAAAATAGAGAGGGGGTTAGCGAGAAGGGGGAGGGGATTGAGAGAAAAGGAATCGCCTGCCCTTAGCTCGCCTTATCCCCTCCCTTTGCTCCTTATTTTTTTGCGCTCCCTCCCAGTTTCGTTCCCTTCGTTTTGGAAACGCCTGCTTCGCAGGCTATTTTTTGGGCGAAACTATCAATGACGTACCAAGACTTTATTAAGAAGTGCGCGTAATTATGAATTTCGGCACAGTAACATTTTTTTGCGAATGTATATTTCTTTTCTTGGTATTAACCCTGTCTCGTTTGATGGAAATATAATCTCCGACGTTTGAGTCGTTTCGTAACTTACTAAGCCTTATCCTTGTGCCGATTTTATGTAGTACCTTGGTAGTTTTTGGCTGAATTTCAAGACAAACTACTATAGAGGAGTAAACAAAGAAACGGCGGCCATGTTGGAGGAGTGAAATATTCTTTTGGGAATAGCCCTTTTCACGGTTACTTTTGCTCATTTGCATTACAATAAAATTTAGCATGTATGCGAGGCAATTTCGGGCTGTTTTGCAGTTTTAGCCCGAAATTGCCTCGCATCCACGTTGGATTACATTGTAATGCAAATGAGAAAAACTAACCGTGAAAAGGGCTATTGAACTCTATTTTTATGCAAATTCCTCCTTTTGTTTCATTATGCAAATATGGCTTCTGGTGACATGAGCGAGCACACTCTATAGTAAAATAATCTTGATATAGAACCTTGTTAGTGATCTTCTGAATATCAAAACAGTGTATTGTCACCTGGAACTTCATCTCTCGATATAATAATCCCATCATCTTCACTCGTCGTTTTCCTAAAATATACCGAAGTAACTGTGAATGTCGAGAGACCACTTGTGAATAAACTGTCTTACTATTTTTTATGAAATGAAAAATGCAGTCGTATCAAAAATCAGTTTGCTATGACACGCCCTCCTTGAGTTCAAACAGTTCTGCAAGGAAAGCCATGCAGGCAGATCTCAAGGCTACTGAAAACTTACATTTATAAAAGTATGCATAGGATTGGATTTATAACTAAACCGTGTCAAAAATTTACCCATATGCACTTTGATTTCACGGCATCCTAACAGTAGCCTTCAAGCCTTGCAAAAGAGAAAAAATCGAGAAAGGTGAGCAACAAAAGGACGATAAACCAGTGGAGGAAAAACCTAAGACTGACGTTCTTTTTAATTTTTATATCGTCTACTTTGGAGCTGAGTCTGACGAGAAAAACCGCCTGGGCCGGCAGGGCGTGAATTGTTTGACTCTGTTTTTCATAAATCCAGACATAAACTTTTTCCTCTTTCTCTCAAATTACTTTTAGAATATTTGACCCTTTTCAGACAAGTATCGCGTTTCGTAGGAAAATACGGCATGAACTGTGAAACATTTGAGGAAATATTGACCCTATCGGGCCTGTGATTACCAAAACAGCTGACCGAAAAACTATCATGAACTATCATACGCGTGGTCAAACGAGAAAAACTATCATCTACTATCCTAAAATATTTGAACAAGCTCAAACTAATTAACAAATTGATGTCAGTTTTTTATGCGTCTGTCTTGTTATTGATCATGAATTTCGTCATAACATTGTCAAAGTAGCTGTGGATCCACGAGGCGATAGCCAAGTGAATCCGCAGACTACTTTGACAATGTTATGACGAAATTCATTGTCAATAACAGGACAGGCGCATTAAAAACTGACATCAATTTGTTTTTTACGATAACAAATTGTCGAATTGCCCGTTCTCGCTCGCTGACGCGTCGCATGAATTTTAAATTTTTGTGTCTGTCCGCGTATTGACAATAAAAATTAGCCAATGAGGGCGAGTGAATTTCTGTAGTTATCGTAAAAATGATAGTTGATGATAGTCGATGACAGTGCATGATAGTTGGTGGTCAAACGGAAGCGCGCGCTTCAACTATCATCGACTATCATGAGCCGTTTGACCAGGGCTTTAGAATCAATCAGATCGCAGGATTCATTACCGTGCCATCTTGGACAAAATGAAATACCGTTTCTTGAACGCTTGCAACGAGTGTAGCGCAGATGGATCTTCTTTTGAGTTTCCAAAAAGATTTATTAGAAAACGGGAGTAAGAGATGCAGTGTAAATCGAGTTAGTTCGATGAGGGCTGCTTAAAATTTTTCTGACTTTTCCCTAACTTCTCACTGACCTTCAAACAGTTTTCACTGACTTTACATTAAGCGAAACAGAATAAAAATAAAAACAACTAATTCACTTGTCATCCAAAGAGTATTGGCACAATAACTAGTATCTCTACTGGGTCAGTAACATTACCGCTCAAAATAATTAGGGAGATATGGCGATTTAACATAGTGCGATGTTTATTGATCGCGTTTCAAACGAATTTGAAAGTAAATGGCGGAAAAGAGAATTAACTCTGAAGTGTAAATTAAAGTGCTAATTAAACCCATGAATAACCCACTGGGCGTTAGCCCTAGTAAAGGGAATCAGGGAACCATACGAGGTAAAGAAAAAGTCTTTTGACCTCGGTGGGAATCGAGCCCACGACCTCCGGACTAGATCTATACCGTTACTCTGCCGACTGAGCGTTAGCCCTAGTAAAGGGAATCAGGGAACCACACGAGGTAAAGAAAAAAATCTTTTGACCTCGGTGGGAATCGAACCCCCGACCTCCGGATTAGATCTACCGTTAGTCTGCCGACTGAGCTCGTCTCTGTCCGACCTCGTATGGTTTAATTAGCACTTTCATTTACACTTCAGAGTTAATTCTATGTTCCACCATTTGTGTTCATAGTGCTACGTGGCACAACATTCATATGTACCCCCTGACTTTAAAAGTAACTGAGCTAGATTCTTGTGCTTCATTTGCCGCGCAGTATAACTAGCACAATGACATGTGACATGCAATGTGTCCTGACCAATCAGAAAGAGGCTGTTATCCCTTCAGTATTATTATTATTCAGCAAATCAGCGGGGCGACTGAATTTCTTCTCCCGCCACCAGAAAACGCATACAAGTCGGCTTTGAGCTGTGATACAGGCAGCTTTACATTAAATTGTAGGTTTCTCTACTGTGGGTTGTAGGCTCAAAAAATTTATTCTGTGCTGACTTCGATTTTATCGACCAAAAATCTGCTTCATGCTTTAAAGCCTAGGTTAAGAACTAGTTCTTCAAATCAGCAGTCAAAGTTTCAGTTGCGACACTTTAACAGTAGACTTGTCTTTCTTTCTCTTCGTTTCTTTCTTTGTCTTGACTTGATCTCTGACCTCGTCCTGAAGACGAGAGAAGAAAGCTGAAGATGACTTCACCGGCTTATAATTTCCCTCGTCTTTCAACAGCGATACATTTTTCGAAGATTTAACATCTTTTTCCAGCTTCATCAACGCAGCTTTCTTAGAATGCTTATTTCCCAGGCCAGGATTGAGTTTCTCCACGAGTTTTCTCCGCTTCTCTCTTGCCACAGCTCGTTCATGCTGCCTTCTTTTCTTTTCTCGTCTTTCACGTTTTCGATCAATCTCTGTTTTTCTCCGTACTTCCTTTCTGTTCTTTCTTCTTTTCGTGGATTTCCTCCGGAGCCAGCATCATTGCATCGCTTACAGCCACGGGGGCGACCTCTTCCATCGACATTACAGGCACATTGCTCACAACTTTAAGCTCTGGTTTAGGCTGAAATTTAGTGGTTTACAAAATGTAAGTGATGAAACACAATCCCTTTCCTCTCGTACTTGGTCTGCAAGAGCTTACTAGCGATGAGGAGATTAGAGGCCCGTTTCTCGAAAGGCCCGGAAACTTTCCGGGCCTGTATAAAGCCATTTTTAATTCATCTGTATCTAAAAACGGGCCAGTGTATGCGCCTGAAACTTCTTGTATGAAGGGAACCTCTGTTCATATTAAGAATATGTGAATAAGACAGCTCTGTAATCTTAAGGTTCGAGATTTTACCATGATGGCTTTACGGTCCCGAAAAGTTTCCGCGGCTTTAGAAAAACGGGCCCCTGGGCGGGGAACTGTCATTAAGGACGGTAACCCGTAACACCTTTTATGGCTGGGTATGCTTGATTTCCCTTGATGCCACACGTGAAATTGCCTGTTGTTGATGTCATTCATTCACTAAGGTTTACCCACGTTTGCTATGGGGGTGGAGAACAAGACTGACAAAACTTAATGACAGCGCTTAACGTGTACAGTCGGGTTTCTTATCAAAATAAATTAAGCTGAAAAAAGGCCCATTGTCGGTAAAGCTTGTTTTTCATTAAAAGATAACTTACCGGTTTGGGAGTAAAATGAAAGTTTGACAAGGCGTCAAGCTTGGTGAAGAGTTTAGTCATCAAGGCTTTGATTTCAATATGCTCTTCATTTTCTTTCTCTTCTGCTTCCGCCTGTAACGGTACAATAATTATAACATAAGCTGATCTGCTTCCGGCTGTAACAGCACAATAACAATAACATAAATTGATCTGCTTCCACCTGTAACGAGTTGATCTAGCATCATTACGCTTACACTCAACACAGAAATGACGTGTTCTCCTAGCTTTGATGGAAAAAGTACACACTTTCATTTTAAGTTTTAGCTATAAAGCTCAGCCTTTATGCATGCAATATTATCGCTCTTATACCAGTCATCTTTGTAACATTCAAGCAATAGAGTATTTTTTTCTGTGTTGATGTAGCCTCATCTAAACGTGAGAGGGGTTCGGAGAATGCGAGACGGTTATGCCGAACCTGAGACGCAGTCCAGGGTTTGCTTAACTTTAGAGAATTCTTCCAACCCCCCTCATGTTTAGATGAAGCTAAATAACGACAGACAAAATGTCCTGTTGCTTTTATAAAATAATAGTATTTCTCAGAAATATGCGCTAATCTAAAACGTTATAACTGTGTTTACATACTCTCATCTAAACAGACATATCAACCAATGAGAACACACGTAGTATCTCTGTTATTTCATAATTCTCACTGTATGTCTGCCTGGGTTTCTTGCGTTTACTCAGTGCCTTGGTGACAATTAAAAGGTAAGGCACATCGCGCAATATTACCCTTTGTTATGCAGTACAATACATCCGTGCTTAACCTCAAACAAATCCTCATGGATAAGTGGCACCTTATACAAGCACAACCTTTGCTCAGAGATCGGAAGCACAGAACCCCTTCTAATTTCCTTTATGACGGGTAAGACCCTAAAGAATACAAGTACTCAGACTTGAACTGTAAAGAAGTTCACAATTATGGGACCGTAACAGTTGTGTTAAGCCTGTCAACCCCTTTAAACACATATGAGTTGCCAATATTCCCATCCTAGCTTGTACCACAAGTACTGAGGCAATTGAATAACTACTGGAGATCAACCTTGCCATCCTCATGATTTTCCTGTATGCAATTTTTTTCAACATGAATACTGTAAGATTTACCACTTAGTAGAGTAATGTAACAAACATTTGCAATGCTCCTTAACTCAACAACTATTTATTCAAATGTAATTTTACACATATAGGGAATGAAATCCGCGATACGCAAAAAGATGGCGCCACGTGCTGCATTCTGGGTAGATCGACATATCGGGCTAAAAATTCACAGTGTTTGGGAATCTGATGGCAAATAACTTTCTTTAAAAATGGATTCTGAATAATAAATGAATTGCAAAATAAAGATACTGGGCAAAAGAGTGTATTCACCAAATTTGAGGGATGTAGCTGTGCTAGAAAGCCTTCAGCCACGTTTTTAAATTTTTCATTTGCCTGCAATTTGGCGGGAAAAAATATAGACAAATTGTGTGAAAAATTAAACGCAACCGAACGTTTTTGTATAACAGCTGCATCCCTCAAATTTGGTCAATACAATCTTTTGTCTAGTATCTTAACTCTGCTGTTCATAAACTGTTCAGAATTTATTTTATAAGGAAATTATTTGCCGTCAAATTCCCATACAAATACAGTAAATTTTGGACTGACATGTCGATCTACCAGAATGCAACACGTGGCACCATCTTTTTGCGTATCACGGATTGAGAATGCATGAAAAAATGTTGGAGTCCCAACCACAATAAAATATTGTGGGCAAGGAAAAAACTCAGCCAACATGGCAGCTGTGATGTCGTGTGAAAATGCTGCATCTTCTAGTTTGTTATTGAAAATACCTGTGTTTGTTTGAGGTATTCCTGTTCATAGATCTGACTGAGACTTGATTTGCTTTTTTCTTGATCCAGTGGTAACTTCTTTTGTATTCAAAAGGCTCCATTACAGGCTTAACTTTACGTTCCACATCATCCCATGCCTACAATGTTAACACAGAGATAAACAATAAACATTGCACACTGTCTAAAGGAAACCATTTGGTCAGCCAGGTAAATGGAACAGGGACAGTGTGGTGGGAACCTGGAAGTAAAAGCGGGAACTGCACATGAAGCAGGAGAACTGAGTGCAGGATGTAGGGTTGCTGAGGTGGTGGGAGCTACAGAAAAACCAAATTTTTTGGGAATGTTGCATGCCATTTTGAAATACAAAAGGCATTAAGATGGGGAATGATCCATAAAGGGGTAATGAACTATGTAAGAGTAACCCTGCAGGTAAACCTGAGGAACAAACCCACAGTAGACTATTATACAATATTACACTACCAACATATTGATGACTTGGCATGAAAAGGGTATGCAGGCTAGTATAGTCCCTAGGGATTCAAAAGTCTCTACATATGGAAGAAGCTGAATGGTAACAAGAATTGCACTCTGGGAATTGTTTAATTCAATGCATTTTTTTTATTTTCCATTAACTATGTCCAAATGCTAACTGTCATGGGCTATTGGTGGTTGGTAAGCTTCATTTTAAACTGTATACTTCAGGGTCCAAAATATTAATATTGTAATCCTGCAACAAACTATCACTGACATACTTCATCCTTGATTCTTTGTTTCACCAAGTCCTCAAGGTTTTGAGTTGTTTCTTCTGTTATATCTGGAGCT
This sequence comes from Platygyra sinensis, assembly GCA_019787425.1. Classification (NCBI taxonomy): domain Eukaryota; kingdom Metazoa; phylum Cnidaria; class Anthozoa; order Scleractinia; family Merulinidae; genus Platygyra; species Platygyra sinensis. The sequence goes on along the minus strand of JAHPZR010028921.1, from coordinate 8,876 downwards.
GTGAAAAAGATGACACACCATTTAAAACCTATCACAGCATTGCTGTAGAAATAAACAAACAATGATAAATTTGCCTGCTCTATAAAGCCAATCCCAACCAAGGAATTTTCTCAGCAATATAAATGAATTATTGGCAGACTATCCCCTTGACTCTATTTCTGGCAGAAAATAGGTATTCCACTATTCACTCTGCCCCTTCTATTACCACTTGGATCAGGATCTGCTATAGGCCTGTTACAGGATTCGGTCACATGGTACGGAATAAATTACGCTGGGACGCAAATAATGCAGTGGGACTTTGAAGACAAAGGAAAGTTGGGCTGGACTGGTAGGAGTTCCTTTGTTTGAAAGTTCCACTGCGTTATTTGCGTCCCAGCGTAATTTATTCCGTACCATGTGACCGGATCCTGGAAAGGGCCTATTGAGTTCCACTATAAAGTGTATAATATTTTTTTTACCACTAGTCGTGGTGTGGTCAAAGCTGACATCTTCTTCAAGCAAGCTGTTAATTGGTCGTATATTGCCACCTGCCTCTCCAGACATCTGCCATGGTTTTTGAGCCAAGTTGGCTTTCTCCAGTTTTTCAATTTTCTCTTTAAGCTGTAAATGGAAATATGGCATGTGAATATTGATCCCAAAGGAAATCAAATCTACATGTATAACAATATCAGTATTTAACATCTCTGGTGACACAAAGAAAAAAGGAATGCTTGTTGAAGAAAATGAATGTAAGAAAGTGAATGCTTTAAAAGCTGTACTCTTGTAACCCAACAGGAGCAAAGAGCTAGCATGAGCTGCTCACATAATGATGGCTACAGATAAAAGTTACATTTTGATAATGATCCTTTTCTCACCATGTTTTCTAAAAGGAATGGAAAACATTTTCGTAGTGTTCCTATCAAGTTTTACTACAAGTCTACGAACATTCTATGGCAAATGCTCTTCTCTGATTGGCTATGTTACTCATTATCTATTAAGCCTGACAAATTTTGGTTGATGACAAAATGGCAGCCACTTCTTTCCATTTTCAAAGTGCCCATGAAGAGGATCTTGTGAACATTCATTACTAGTCATATATATTTACCTTTTGTTGTTTTTTTCTCAAAATTTGAGATTGCTTTAGACTTCTCTTCATGTCAGAGTCATCTTCATCCTCACTGTTAGCAGAAACATGACCATCCTCTTCTTCCTTTTCTGCATCTTTGTCAAATTCCTCCTGCTCATCTGATTCATTTTCATTATCTTCTTCACTTTCTCCTCCACTTCCTAAGTCCGCACTTAGTTCTCCATCAGGAGGATCAAAGAGGTCTGCATACTTCATTTTCCGAGCAGACTTTCTACTTCTCTTTTCTTTCTTTGTCAACTCCCTTTTTCTGCTCATATAATAATTTATGATGAATAAAAGGAACACCATTAGAAACTTAAGATTAGCTACCTGTACTTTGATGCATCAGGTGAAAAGAAGGACATGCCTGAAGGAGGCCTCGACACAAATGTGACTTTCATACTCAATGTTCACTAGACATTATTAACATAATTTTCCTAATGTCAGCATTAGGGTTAACAAATGGCACCAAGAAGTTCGTGGGCCTTGGAAACTTTTGAGCTGATCTTTAAATCTTTCTGATGAGGCATTGTTTTGTATTGTCATTTTGTCTTGCAAGTTGTTCAAGTCTCACTCTCAGATGTTTAAACAGAGATCTTAGCACCTTATTGAGTTTTTTTACCACCTACATTATCATTCATTACCCCTAGCATTAAACTCTACACTGTATGTTGCTGTTTTTCACATTACTTTTATCTTCAATTCTTCCAGATCATAATGTTTATTATATGACTAGCTCTGTGAGTGGGCAAGATGAACCAAACCACCCGCTCTACGATTGGCTACTCTAGCAGGCAAGATAGAGCTATCTTGACTGCTCGGGTCACTACACACTGTGTCCAGCGAGAAAAATTTTCTGGAAATTCAAATAATAAATCCTTCATAGACCAAGCTTGTTCAGTCAAGATTGTTGGATATAGGCCAAGTTCTTTTTTGCGAGTTTATAGACCTTGTCGACTCCATCTCTTGCCAAAAAAAGAACTTGGCCAATGTCCAGCCAGACCTCTATCTCTACTATAAACCTACAATGTATGCGTTAGGCAAATGATGTAAAACCATCCTTAATATTACTTGTTCCCATGCTCAGGCTTGTCCAACAAATTTTTTAGCTGTTAAAGGGAATCTTGGCTGTTGGCGAATGTTGAAGCTAAGTTGCTCCAAATAATGCCTTAATTACAAATTAATTTTTATTAGACACGGGAAAGATAACATTTAATAGTAATAATAAATGGAAGAGATTTTGGCTTTTAAATTTCCTATGCGCCACCATCTTGGATTTCATGACCTCACTGCGTTGTCTGTTTTGTTGGAAAGCTGAGGTTCTTTTGTTTGAACGATAGGACAATGCAGTGATGTCATGAAATCCAAGATGGCAGTGTGCTGGAAATTTAAAAGCCGAAATCTCTTCCGTTTATAATTATTATTATTATTATTATTAAATGTTATGTTTCCCCTGTCTAGTAAAATTTGTAATTAAGGCATTATTTGGAGCAACTTAGCGTCAACTCGCACCAACAGCCAAGATTCCCTTTAAACAAATGCACAAAAATGGGTACAGGAACACTACGAAAATGTTTTCCATTCCTTTTAGAAAACATGGTGAGAAAAGGATCATTATCAAAATGTAAACTTTTATCTGTACCATCATTATGTGAGGCAGCTCATGCTAGCTCTTTGCTCCTGTTGGGTTACAAGAGTACAGCTTTTAAAGCATTCACTTTCTTACATTCATTTTCTTCAACAAGCATTCCTTTTTTCTTTGTGTCACCAGAGATGTTAAATACTGATATTGTTATACATGTAGATTTGATTTCCTTTGGGATCAATATTCACATGCCATATTTCCATTTACAGCTTAAAGAGAAAATTGAAAAACTGGAGAAAGCAACTTGGCTCAAAAACCATGGCAGATGTCTGGAGAGGCAGGTGGCAATATACGACCAATTAACAGCTTGCTTGAAGAAGATGTCAGCTTTGACCACACCACGACTAGTGGTAAAAAAAATATTATACACTTTATAGTGGAACTCAATAGGCCCTTTCCAGGATCCGGTCACATGGTACGGAATAAATTACGCTGGGACGCAAATAACGCAGTGGAACTTTCAAACAAAGGAACTCCTACCAGTCCAGCCCAACTTTCCTTTGTCTTCAAAGTCCCACTGCATTATTTGCGTCCCAGCGTAATTTATTCCGTACCATGTGACCGAATCCTGTAACAGGCCTATAGCAGATCCTGATCCAAGTGGTAATAGAAGGGGCAGAGTGAATAGTGGAATACCTATTTTCTGCCAGAAATAGAGTCAAGGGGATAGTCTGCCAATAATTCATTTATATTGCTGAGAAAATTCCTTGGTTGGGATTGGCTTTATAGAGCAGGCAAATTTATCATTGTTTGTTTATTTCTACAGCAATGCTGTGATAGGTTTTAAATGGTGTGTCATCTTTTTCACAGCTCCAGATATAACAGAAGAAACAACTCAAAACCTTGAGGACTTGGTGAAACAAAGAATCAAGGATGAAGTATGTCAGTGATAGTTTGTTGCAGGATTACAATATTAATATTTTGGACCCTGAAGTATACAGTTTAAAATGAAGCTTACCAACCACCAATAGCCCATGACAGTTAGCATTTGGACATAGTTAATGGAAAATAAAAAAAATGCATTGATTAAACAATTCCCAGAGTGCAATTCTTGTTACCATTCAGCTTCTTCCATATGTAGAGACTTTTGAATCCCTAGGGACTATACTAGCCTGCATACCCTTTTCATGCCAAGTCATCAATATGTTGGTAGTGTAATATTGTATAATAGTCTACTGTGGGTTTGTTCCTCAGAGTTTACCTGCAGGGTTACTCTTACATAGTTCATTACCCCTTTATGGATCATTCCCCATCTTAATGCCTTTTGTATTTCAAAATGGCATGCAACATTCCCAAAAAATTTGGTTTTTCTGTAGCTCCCACCACCTCAGCAACCCTACATCCTGCACTCAGTTCTCCTGCTTCATGTGCAGTTCCCGCTTTTACTTCCAGGTTCCCACCACACTGTCCCTGTTCCATTTACCTGGCTGACCAAATGGTTTCCTTTAGACAGTGTGCAATGTTTATTGTTTATCTCTGTGTTAACATTGTAGGCATGGGATGATGTGGAACGTAAAGTTAAGCCTGTAATGGAGCCTTTTGAATACAAAAGAAGTTACCACTGGATCAAGAAAAAAGCAAATCAAGTCTCAGTCAGATCTATGAACAGGAATACCTCAAACAAACACAGGTATTTTCAATAACAAACTAGAAGATGCAGCATTTTCACACGACATCACAGCTGCCATGTTGGCTGAGTTTTTTCCTTGCCCACAATATTTTATTGTGGTTGGGACTCAACATTTTTTCATGCATTCTCAATCCGTGATACGCAAAAAGATGGTGCCACGTGTTGCATTCTGGTAGATCGACATGTCAGTCCAAAATTTACTGTATTTGTATGGGAATTTGACGGCAAATAATTTCCTTATAAAATAAATTCTGAACAGTTTATGAACAGCAGAGTTAAGATACTAGACAAAAGATTGTATTGACCAAATTTGAGGGATGCAGCTGTTATACAAAACGTTCGGTTGCGTTTTAATTTTTCACACAATTTGTCTATATTTTTTCCCGCCAAATTGCAGGCAAATGAAAAATTTAAAACGTGGCTGAAGGCTTTCTAGCACAGCTACATCCCTCAAATTTGGTGAATACACTCTTTTGCCCAGTATCTTTATTTTGCAATTCATTTATTATTCAGAATCCATTTTTAAAGAAAGTTATTTGCCATCAGATTCCCAAACACTGTGAATTTTTAGCCCGATATGTCGATCTACCCAGAATGCAGCACGTGGCGCCATCTTTTTGCGTATCGCGGATTTCATTCCCTATATGTGTAAAATTACATTTGAATAAATAGTTGTTGAGTTAAGGAGCATTGCAAATGTTTGTTACATTACTCTACTAAGTGGTAAATCTTACAGTATTCATGTTGAAAAAAATTGCATACAGGAAAATCATGAGGATGGCAAGGTTGATCTCCAGTAGTTATTCAATTGCCTCAGTACTTGTGGTACAAGCTAGGATGGGAATATTGGCAACTCATATGTGTTTAAAGGGGTTGACAGGCTTAACACAACTGTTACGGTCCCATAATTGTGAACTTCTTTACAGTTCAAGTCTGAGTACTTGTATTCTTTAGGGTCTTACCCGTCATAAAGGAAATTAGAAGGGGTTCTGTGCTTCCGATCTCTGAGCAAAGGTTGTGCTTGTATAAGGTGCCACTTATCCATGAGGATTTGTTTGAGGTTAAGCACGGATGTATTGTACTGCATAACAAAGGGTAATATTGCGCGATGTGCCTTACCTTTTAATTGTCACCAAGGCACTGAGTAAACGCAAGAAACCCAGGCAGACATACAGTGAGAATTATGAAATAACAGAGATACTACGTGTGTTCTCATTGGTTGATATGTCTGTTTAGATGAGAGTATGTAAACACAGTTATAACGTTTTAGATTAGCGCATATTTCTGAGAAATACTATTATTTTATAAAAGCAACAGGACATTTTGTCTGTCGTTATTTAGCTTCATCTAAACATGAGGGGGGTTGGAAGAATTCTCTAAAGTTAAGCAAACCCTGGACTGCGTCTCAGGTTCGGCATAACCGTCTCGCATTCTCCGAACCCCTCTCACGTTTAGATGAGGCTACATCAACACAGAAAAAAATACTCTATTGCTTGAATGTTACAAAGATGACTGGTATAAGAGCGATAATATTGCATGCATAAAGGCTGAGCTTTATAGCTAAAACTTAAAATGAAAGTGTGTACTTTTTCCATCAAAGCTAGGAGAACACGTCATTTCTGTGTTGAGTGTAAGCGTAATGATGCTAGATCAACTCGTTACAGGTGGAAGCAGATCAATTTATGTTATTGTTATTGTGCTGTTACAGCCGGAAGCAGATCAGCTTATGTTATAATTATTGTACCGTTACAGGCGGAAGCAGAAGAGAAAGAAAATGAAGAGCATATTGAAATCAAAGCCTTGATGACTAAACTCTTCACCAAGCTTGACGCCTTGTCAAACTTTCATTTTACTCCCAAACCGGTAAGTTATCTTTTAATGAAAAACAAGCTTTACCGACAATGGGCCTTTTTTCAGCTTAATTTATTTTGATAAGAAACCCGACTGTACACGTTAAGCGCTGTCATTAAGTTTTGTCAGTCTTGTTCTCCACCCCCATAGCAAACGTGGGTAAACCTTAGTGAATGAATGACATCAACAACAGGCAATTTCACGTGTGGCATCAAGGGAAATCAAGCATACCCAGCCATAAAAGGTGTTACGGGTTACCGTCCTTAATGACAGTTCCCCGCCCAGGGGCCCGTTTTTCTAAAGCCGCGGAAACTTTTCGGGACCGTAAAGCCATCATGGTAAAATCTCGAACCTTAAGATTACAGAGCTGTCTTATTCACATATTCTTAATATGAACAGAGGTTCCCTTCATACAAGAAGTTTCAGGCGCATACACTGGCCCGTTTTTAGATACAGATGAATTAAAAATGGCTTTATACAGGCCCGGAAAGTTTCCGGGCCTTTCGAGAAACGGGCCTCTAATCTCCTCATCGCTAGTAAGCTCTTGCAGACCAAGTACGAGAGGAAAGGGATTGTGTTTCATCACTTACATTTTGTAAACCACTAAATTTCAGCCTAAACCAGAGCTTAAAGTTGTGAGCAATGTGCCTGTAATGTCGATGGAAGAGGTCGCCCCGTGGCTGTAAGCGATGCAATGATGCTGGCTCCGGAGGAAATCCACGAAAAGAAGAAAGAACAGAAAGGAAGTACGGAGAAAACAGAGATTGATCGAAAACGTGAAAGACGAGAAAAGAAAAGAAGGCAGCATGAACGAGCTGTGGCAAGAGAGAAGCGGAGAAAACTCGTGGAGAAACTCAATCCTGGCCTGGGAAATAAGCATTCTAAGAAAGCTGCGTTGATGAAGCTGGAAAAAGATGTTAAATCTTCGAAAAATGTATCGCTGTTGAAAGACGAGGGAAATTATAAGCCGGTGAAGTCATCTTCAGCTTTCTTCTCTCGTCTTCAGGACGAGGTCAGAGATCAAGTCAAGACAAAGAAAGAAACGAAGAGAAAGAAAGACAAGTCTACTGTTAAAGTGTCGCAACTGAAACTTTGACTGCTGATTTGAAGAACTAGTTCTTAACCTAGGCTTTAAAGCATGAAGCAGATTTTTGGTCGATAAAATCGAAGTCAGCACAGAATAAATTTTTTGAGCCTACAACCCACAGTAGAGAAACCTACAATTTAATGTAAAGCTGCCTGTATCACAGCTCAAAGCCGACTTGTATGCGTTTTCTGGTGGCGGGAGAAGAAATTCAGTCGCCCCGCTGATTTGCTGAATAATAATAATACTGAAGGGATAACAGCCTCTTTCTGATTGGTCAGGACACATTGCATGTCACATGTCATTGTGCTAGTTATACTGCGCGGCAAATGAAGCACAAGAATCTAGCTCAGTTACTTTTAAAGTCAGGGGGTACATATGAATGTTGTGCCACGTAGCACTATGAACACAAATGGTGGAACATAGAATTAACTCTGAAGTGTAAATGAAAGTGCTAATTAAACCATACGAGGTCGGACAGAGACGAGCTCAGTCGGCAGACTAACGGTAGATCTAATCCGGAGGTCGGGGGTTCGATTCCCACCGAGGTCAAAAGATTTTTTTCTTTACCTCGTGTGGTTCCCTGATTCCCTTTACTAGGGCTAACGCTCAGTCGGCAGAGTAACGGTATAGATCTAGTCCGGAGGTCGTGGGCTCGATTCCCACCGAGGTCAAAAGACTTTTTCTTTACCTCGTATGGTTCCCTGATTCCCTTTACTAGGGCTAACGCCCAGTGGGTTATTCATGGGTTTAATTAGCACTTTAATTTACACTTCAGAGTTAATTCTCTTTTCCGCCATTTACTTTCAAATTCGTTTGAAACGCGATCAATAAACATCGCACTATGTTAAATCGCCATATCTCCCTAATTATTTTGAGCGGTAATGTTACTGACCCAGTAGAGATACTAGTTATTGTGCCAATACTCTTTGGATGACAAGTGAATTAGTTGTTTTTATTTTTATTCTGTTTCGCTTAATGTAAAGTCAGTGAAAACTGTTTGAAGGTCAGTGAGAAGTTAGGGAAAAGTCAGAAAAATTTTAAGCAGCCCTCATCGAACTAACTCGATTTACACTGCATCTCTTACTCCCGTTTTCTAATAAATCTTTTTGGAAACTCAAAAGAAGATCCATCTGCGCTACACTCGTTGCAAGCGTTCAAGAAACGGTATTTCATTTTGTCCAAGATGGCACGGTAATGAATCCTGCGATCTGATTGATTCTAAAGCCCTGGTCAAACGGCTCATGATAGTCGATGATAGTTGAAGCGCGCGCTTCCGTTTGACCACCAACTATCATGCACTGTCATCGACTATCATCAACTATCATTTTTACGATAACTACAGAAATTCACTCGCCCTCATTGGCTAATTTTTATTGTCAATACGCGGACAGACACAAAAATTTAAAATTCATGCGACGCGTCAGCGAGCGAGAACGGGCAATTCGACAATTTGTTATCGTAAAAAACAAATTGATGTCAGTTTTTAATGCGCCTGTCCTGTTATTGACAATGAATTTCGTCATAACATTGTCAAAGTAGTCTGCGGATTCACTTGGCT
>JAHPZR010028920.1:0-17070 GCA_019787425.1 Platygyra sinensis | reverse complement strand
AAATTAGCCAATGAGGGCGAGTGAATTTCTGTAGTTATCGTAAAAATGATAGTTGATGATAGTCGATGACAGTGCATGATAGTTGGTGGTCAAACGGAAGCGCGCGCTTCAACTATCATCGACTATCATGAGCCGTTTGACCAGGGCTTTAGAATCAATCAGATCGCAGGATTCATTACCGTGCCATCTTGGACAAAATGAAATACCGTTTCTTGAACGCTTGCAACGAGTGTAGCGCAGATGGATCTTCTTTTGAGTTTCCAAAAAGATTTATTAGAAAACGGGAGTAAGAGATGCAGTGTAAATCGAGTTAGTTCGATGAGGGCTGCTTAAAATTTTTCTGACTTTTCCCTAACTTCTCACTGACCTTCAAACAGTTTTCACTGACTTTACATTAAGCGAAACAGAATAAAAATAAAAACAACTAATTCACTTGTCATCCAAAGAGTATTGGCACAATAACTAGTATCTCTACTGGGTCAGTAACATTACCGCTCAAAATAATTAGGGAGATATGGCGATTTAACATAGTGCGATGTTTATTGATCGCGTTTCAAACGAATTTGAAAGTAAATGGCGGAAAAGAGAATTAACTCTGAAGTGTAAATTAAAGTGCTAATTAAACCCATGAATAACCCACTGGGCGTTAGCCCTAGTAAAGGGAATCAGGGAACCATACGAGGTAAAGAAAAAGTCTTTTGACCTCGGTGGGAATCGAGCCCACGACCTCCGGACTAGATCTATACCGTTACTCTGCCGACTGAGCGTTAGCCCTAGTAAAGGGAATCAGGGAACCACACGAGGTAAAGAAAAAAATCTTTTGACCTCGGTGGGAATCGAACCCCCGACCTCCGGATTAGATCTACCGTTAGTCTGCCGACTGAGCTCGTCTCTGTCCGACCTCGTATGGTTTAATTAGCACTTTCATTTACACTTCAGAGTTAATTCTATGTTCCACCATTTGTGTTCATAGTGCTACGTGGCACAACATTCATATGTACCCCCTGACTTTAAAAGTAACTGAGCTAGATTCTTGTGCTTCATTTGCCGCGCAGTATAACTAGCACAATGACATGTGACATGCAATGTGTCCTGACCAATCAGAAAGAGGCTGTTATCCCTTCAGTATTATTATTATTCAGCAAATCAGCGGGGCGACTGAATTTCTTCTCCCGCCACCAGAAAACGCATACAAGTCGGCTTTGAGCTGTGATACAGGCAGCTTTACATTAAATTGTAGGTTTCTCTACTGTGGGTTGTAGGCTCAAAAAATTTATTCTGTGCTGACTTCGATTTTATCGACCAAAAATCTGCTTCATGCTTTAAAGCCTAGGTTAAGAACTAGTTCTTCAAATCAGCAGTCAAAGTTTCAGTTGCGACACTTTAACAGTAGACTTGTCTTTCTTTCTCTTCGTTTCTTTCTTTGTCTTGACTTGATCTCTGACCTCGTCCTGAAGACGAGAGAAGAAAGCTGAAGATGACTTCACCGGCTTATAATTTCCCTCGTCTTTCAACAGCGATACATTTTTCGAAGATTTAACATCTTTTTCCAGCTTCATCAACGCAGCTTTCTTAGAATGCTTATTTCCCAGGCCAGGATTGAGTTTCTCCACGAGTTTTCTCCGCTTCTCTCTTGCCACAGCTCGTTCATGCTGCCTTCTTTTCTTTTCTCGTCTTTCACGTTTTCGATCAATCTCTGTTTTCTCCGTACTTCCTTTCTGTTCTTTCTTCTTTTCGTGGATTTCCTCCGGAGCCAGCATCATTGCATCGCTTACAGCCACGGGGGCGACCTCTTCCATCGACATTACAGGCACATTGCTCACAACTTTAAGCTCTGGTTTAGGCTGAAATTTAGTGGTTTACAAAATGTAAGTGATGAAACACAATCCCTTTCCTCTCGTACTTGGTCTGCAAGAGCTTACTAGCGATGAGGAGATTAGAGGCCCGTTTCTCGAAAGGCCCGGAAACTTTCCGGGCCTGTATAAAGCCATTTTTAATTCATCTGTATCTAAAAACGGGCCAGTGTATGCGCCTGAAACTTCTTGTATGAAGGGAACCTCTGTTCATATTAAGAATATGTGAATAAGACAGCTCTGTAATCTTAAGGTTCGAGATTTTACCATGATGGCTTTACGGTCCCGAAAAGTTTCCGCGGCTTTAGAAAAACGGGCCCCTGGGCGGGGAACTGTCATTAAGGACGGTAACCCGTAACACCTTTTATGGCTGGGTATGCTTGATTTCCCTTGATGCCACACGTGAAATTGCCTGTTGTTGATGTCATTCATTCACTAAGGTTTACCCACGTTTGCTATGGGGGTGGAGAACAAGACTGACAAAACTTAATGACAGCGCTTAACGTGTACAGTCGGGTTTCTTATCAAAATAAATTAAGCTGAAAAAAGGCCCATTGTCGGTAAAGCTTGTTTTTCATTAAAAGATAACTTACCGGTTTGGGAGTAAAATGAAAGTTTGACAAGGCGTCAAGCTTGGTGAAGAGTTTAGTCATCAAGGCTTTGATTTCAATATGCTCTTCATTTTCTTTCTCTTCTGCTTCCGCCTGTAACGGTACAATAATTATAACATAAGCTGATCTGCTTCCGGCTGTAACAGCACAATAACAATAACATAAATTGATCTGCTTCCACCTGTAACGAGTTGATCTAGCATCATTACGCTTACACTCAACACAGAAATGACGTGTTCTCCTAGCTTTGATGGAAAAAGTACACACTTTCATTTTAAGTTTTAGCTATAAAGCTCAGCCTTTATGCATGCAATATTATCGCTCTTATACCAGTCATCTTTGTAACATTCAAGCAATAGAGTATTTTTTTCTGTGTTGATGTAGCCTCATCTAAACGTGAGAGGGGTTCGGAGAATGCGAGACGGTTATGCCGAACCTGAGACGCAGTCCAGGGTTTGCTTAACTTTAGAGAATTCTTCCAACCCCCCTCATGTTTAGATGAAGCTAAATAACGACAGACAAAATGTCCTGTTGCTTTTATAAAATAATAGTATTTCTCAGAAATATGCGCTAATCTAAAACGTTATAACTGTGTTTACATACTCTCATCTAAACAGACATATCAACCAATGAGAACACACGTAGTATCTCTGTTATTTCATAATTCTCACTGTATGTCTGCCTGGGTTTCTTGCGTTTACTCAGTGCCTTGGTGACAATTAAAAGGTAAGGCACATCGCGCAATATTACCCTTTGTTATGCAGTACAATACATCCGTGCTTAACCTCAAACAAATCCTCATGGATAAGTGGCACCTTATACAAGCACAACCTTTGCTCAGAGATCGGAAGCACAGAACCCCTTCTAATTTCCTTTATGACGGGTAAGACCCTAAAGAATACAAGTACTCAGACTTGAACTGTAAAGAAGTTCACAATTATGGGACCGTAACAGTTGTGTTAAGCCTGTCAACCCCTTTAAACACATATGAGTTGCCAATATTCCCATCCTAGCTTGTACCACAAGTACTGAGGCAATTGAATAACTACTGGAGATCAACCTTGCCATCCTCATGATTTTCCTGTATGCAATTTTTTTCAACATGAATACTGTAAGATTTACCACTTAGTAGAGTAATGTAACAAACATTTGCAATGCTCCTTAACTCAACAACTATTTATTCAAATGTAATTTTACACATATAGGGAATGAAATCCGCGATACGCAAAAAGATGGCGCCACGTGCTGCATTCTGGGTAGATCGACATATCGGGCTAAAAATTCACAGTGTTTGGGAATCTGATGGCAAATAACTTTCTTTAAAAATGGATTCTGAATAATAAATGAATTGCAAAATAAAGATACTGGGCAAAAGAGTGTATTCACCAAATTTGAGGGATGTAGCTGTGCTAGAAAGCCTTCAGCCACGTTTTAAATTTTTCATTTGCCTGCAATTTGGCGGGAAAAAATTATAGACAAATTGTGTGAAAAATTAAAACGCAACCGAACGTTTTGTATAACAGCTGCATCCCTCAAATTTGGTCAATACAATCTTTTGTCTAGTATCTTAACTCTGCTGTTCATAAACTGTTCAGAATTTATTTTATAAGGAAATTATTTGCCGTCAAATTCCCATACAAATACAGTAAATTTTGGACTGACATGTCGATCTACCAGAATGCAACACGTGGCACCATCTTTTTGCGTATCACGGATTGAGAATGCATGAAAAAATGTTGGAGTCCCAACCACAATAAAATATTGTGGGCAAGGAAAAAACTCAGCCAACATGGCAGCTGTGATGTCGTGTGAAAATGCTGCATCTTCTAGTTTGTTATTGAAAATACCTGTGTTTGTTTGAGGTATTCCTGTTCATAGATCTGACTGAGACTTGATTTGCTTTTTTCTTGATCCAGTGGTAACTTCTTTTTGTATTCAAAAGGCTCCATTACAGGCTTAACTTTACGTTCCACATCATCCCATGCCTACAATGTTAACACAGAGATAAACAATAAACATTGCACACTGTCTAAAGGAAACCATTTGGTCAGCCAGGTAAATGGAACAGGGACAGTGTGGTGGGAACCTGGAAGTAAAAGCGGGAACTGCACATGAAGCAGGAGAACTGAGTGCAGGATGTAGGGTTGCTGAGGTGGTGGGAGCTACAGAAAAACCAAATTTTTTGGGAATGTTGCATGCCATTTTGAAATACAAAAGGCATTAAGATGGGGGAATGATCCATAAAGGGGTAATGAACTATGTAAGAGTAACCCTGCAGGTAAACTCTGAGGAACAAACCCACAGTAGACTATTATACAATATTACACTACCAACATATTGATGACTTGGCATGAAAAGGGTATGCAGGCTAGTATAGTCCCTAGGGATTCAAAAGTCTCTACATATGGAAGAAGCTGAATGGTAACAAGAATTGCACTCTGGGAATTGTTTAATTCAATGCATTTTTTTTATTTTCCATTAACTATGTCCAAATGCTAACTGTCATGGGCTATTGGTGGTTGGTAAGCTTCATTTTAAACTGTATACTTCAGGGTCCAAAATATTAATATTGTAATCCTGCAACAAACTATCACTGACATACTTCATCCTTGATTCTTTGTTTCACCAAGTCCTCAAGGTTTTGAGTTGTTTCTTCTGTTATATCTGGAGCTGTGAAAAAGATGACACACCATTTAAAACCTATCACAGCATTGCTGTAGAAATAAACAAACAATGATAAATTTGCCTGCTCTATAAAGCCAATCCCAACCAAGGAATTTTCTCAGCAATATAAATGAATTATTGGCAGACTATCCCCTTGACTCTATTTCTGGCAGAAAATAGGTATTCCACTATTCACTCTGCCCCTTCTATTACCACTTGGATCAGGATCTGCTATAGGCCTGTTACAGGATTCGGTCACATGGTACGGAATAAATTACGCTGGGACGCAAATAATGCAGTGGGACTTTGAAGACAAAGGAAAGTTGGGCTGGACTGGTAGGAGTTCCTTTGTTTTGAAAGTTCCACTGCGTTATTTGCGTCCCAGCGTAATTTATTCCGTACCATGTGACCGGATCCTGGAAAGGGCCTATTGAGTTCCACTATAAAGTGTATAATATTTTTTTACCACTAGTCGTGGTGTGGTCAAAGCTGACATCTTCTTCAAGCAAGCTGTTAATTGGTCGTATATTGCCACCTGCCTCTCCAGACATCTGCCATGGTTTTTGAGCCAAGTTGGCTTTCTCCAGTTTTTCAATTTTCTCTTTAAGCTGTAAATGGAAATATGGCATGTGAATATTGATCCCAAAGGAAATCAAATCTACATGTATAACAATATCAGTATTTAACATCTCTGGTGACACAAAGAAAAAAGGAATGCTTGTTGAAGAAAATGAATGTAAGAAAGTGAATGCTTTAAAAGCTGTACTCTTGTAACCCAACAGGAGCAAAGAGCTAGCATGAGCTGCTCACATAATGATGGTACAGATAAAAGTTTACATTTTGATAATGATCCTTTTTCTCACCATGTTTTCTAAAAGGAATGGAAAACATTTTCGTAGTGTTCCTATCAAGTTTTACTACAAGTCTACGAACATTTCTATGGCAAATGCGCTTCTACCAACAATACAACAGGAAACAACAATCAACAAAGTAAGAAGGTCTCAAGTTGATTGACACGTTTCTTCAAACTTTTCTGATATGCTTCAGTTTTAAGACAATGAGGACAGAAGGTATGAAAGAGCACATAGAAAGGAGAGCCACAAGGAAAAAGACAATGATGATGATGATGTTGACGACGATGATGAGATTGACAGTGAACCTGTTGATTACTTTATTGACATGGACAGTGATGGCACAGAAGAAGAGGAGGATGAAGAGTGGAACAAAGCTCTTGGTGTCACTGAATCTCTTTCAGGAAGGTGCATACCTGTACCCATTTTTGTGCATTTGTTTAAAGGGAATCTTGGCTGTTGGTGCGAGTTGACGCTAAGTTGCTCCAAATAATGCCTTAATTACAAATTTTACTAGACAGGGGAAACATAACATTTAATAATAATAATAATAATAATTATAAACGGAAGAGATTTCGGCTTTTAAATTTCCAGCACACTGCCATCTTGGATTTCATGACATCACTGCATTGTCCTATCGTTTCAAACAAAAGAACCTCAGCTTTCCAACAAAACAGACAACGCAGTGAGGTCATGAAATCCAAGATGGTGGCGCATAGGAAATTTAAAAGCCAAAATCTCTTCCATTTATTATTACTATTAAATGTTATCTTTCCCGTGTCTAATAAAAATTAATTTGTAATTAAGGCATTATTTGGAGCAACTTAGCTTCAACATTCGCCAACAGCCAAGATTCCCTTTAACAGCTAAAAAATTTGTTGGACAAGCCTGAGCATGGGAACAAGTAATATTAAGGATGGTTTTACATCATTTGCCTAACGCATACATTGTAGGTTTATAGTAGAGATAGAGGTCTGGCTGGACATTGGCCAAGTTCTTTTTTTTGCAAGAGATGGAGTCGACAAGGTCTATAAACTCGCAAAAAAGAACTTGGCCTATATCCAACAATCTTGACTGAACAAGCTTGGTCTATGAAGGATTTATTATTTGAATTTCCAGAAAATTTTTCTCGCTGGACACAGTGTGTAGTGACCCGAGCAGTCAAGATAGCTCTATCTTGCCTGCTAGAGTAGCCAATCGTAGAGCGGGTGGTTTGGTTCATCTTGCCCACTCACAGAGCTAGTCATATAATAAACATTATGATCTGGAAGAATTGAAGATAAAAGTAATGTGAAAAACAGCAACATACAGTGTAGAGTTTAATGCTAGGGGTAATGAATGATAATGTAGGTGGTAAAAAAACTCAATAAGGTGCTAAGATCTCTGTTTAAACATCTGAGAGTGAGACTTGAACAACTTGCAAGACAAAATGACAATACAAAACAATGCCTCATCAGAAAGATTTAAAGATCAGCTCAAAAGTTTCCAAGGCCCACGAACTTCTTGGTGCCATTTGTTAACCCTAATGCTGACATTAGGAAAATTATGTTAATAATGTCTAGTGAACATTGAGTATGAAAGTCACATTTGTGTCGAGGCCTCCTTCAGGCATGTCCTTCTTTTCACCTGATGCATCAAAGTACAGGTAGCTAATCTTAAGTTTCTAATGGTGTTCCTTTTATTCATCATAAATTATTATATGAGCAGAAAAAGGGAGTTGACAAAGAAAGAAAAGAGAAGTAGAAAGTCTGCTCGGAAAATGAAGTATGCAGACCTCTTTGATCCTCCTGATGGAGAACTAAGTGCGGACTTAGGAAGTGGAGGAGAAAGTGAAGAAGATAATGAAAATGAATCAGATGAGCAGGAGGAATTTGACAAAGATGCAGAAAAGGAAGAAGAGGATGGTCATGTTTCTGCTAACAGTGAGGATGAAGATGACTCTGACAATGAAGAGAAGTCTAAAGCAATCTCAAATTTTGAGAAAAAACAACAAAAGGTAAATATATATGACTAGTAATGAATGTTCACAAGATCCTCTTCATGGGCACTTTGAAAATGGAAAGAAGTGGCTGCCATTTTGTCATCAACCAAAATTTGTCAGGCTTAATAGATAATGAGTAACATAGCCAATCAGAGAAGAGCATTTGCCATAGAATGTTCGTAGACTTGTAGTAAAACTTGATAGGAACACTACGAAAATGTTTTCCATTCCTTTTAGAAAACATGGTGAGAAAAAGGATCATTATCAAAATGTAAACTTTTATCTGTACCATCATTATGTGAGCAGCTCATGCTAGCTCTTTGCTCCTGTTGGGTTACAAGAGTACAGCTTTTAAAGCATTCACTTTCTTACATTCATTTTCTTCAACAAGCATTCCTTTTTTCTTTGTGTCACCAGAGATGTTAAATACTGATATTGTTATACATGTAGATTTGATTTCCTTTGGGATCAATATTCACATGCCATATTTCCATTTACAGCTTAAAGAGAAAATTGAAAAACTGGAGAAAGCCAACTTGGCTCAAAAACCATGGCAGATGTCTGGAGAGGCAGGTGGCAATATACGACCAATTAACAGCTTGCTTGAAGAAGATGTCAGCTTTGACCACACCACGACTAGTGGTAAAAAAAATATTATACACTTTATAGTGGAACTCAATAGGCCCTTTCCAGGATCCGGTCACATGGTACGGAATAAATTACGCTGGGACGCAAATAACGCAGTGGAACTTTCAAAACAAAGGAACTCCTACCAGTCCAGCCCAACTTTCCTTTGTCTTCAAAGTCCCACTGCATTATTTGCGTCCCAGCGTAATTTATTCCGTACCATGTGACCGAATCCTGTAACAGGCCTATAGCAGATCCTGATCCAAGTGGTAATAGAAGGGGCAGAGTGAATAGTGGAATACCTATTTTCTGCCAGAAATAGAGTCAAGGGGATAGTCTGCCAATAATTCATTTATATTGCTGAGAAAATTCCTTGGTTGGGATTGGCTTTATAGAGCAGGCAAATTTATCATTGTTTGTTTATTTCTACAGCAATGCTGTGATAGGTTTTAAATGGTGTGTCATCTTTTTCACAGCTCCAGATATAACAGAAGAAACAACTCAAAACCTTGAGGACTTGGTGAAACAAAGAATCAAGGATGAAGTATGTCAGTGATAGTTTGTTGCAGGATTACAATATTAATATTTTGGACCCTGAAGTATACAGTTTAAAATGAAGCTTACCAACCACCAATAGCCCATGACAGTTAGCATTTGGACATAGTTAATGGAAAATAAAAAAAATGCATTGAATTAAACAATTCCCAGAGTGCAATTCTTGTTACCATTCAGCTTCTTCCATATGTAGAGACTTTTGAATCCCTAGGGACTATACTAGCCTGCATACCCTTTTCATGCCAAGTCATCAATATGTTGGTAGTGTAATATTGTATAATAGTCTACTGTGGGTTTGTTCCTCAGAGTTTACCTGCAGGGTTACTCTTACATAGTTCATTACCCCTTTATGGATCATTCCCCCATCTTAATGCCTTTTGTATTTCAAAATGGCATGCAACATTCCCAAAAAATTTGGTTTTTCTGTAGCTCCCACCACCTCAGCAACCCTACATCCTGCACTCAGTTCTCCTGCTTCATGTGCAGTTCCCGCTTTTACTTCCAGGTTCCCACCACACTGTCCCTGTTCCATTTACCTGGCTGACCAAATGGTTTCCTTTAGACAGTGTGCAATGTTTATTGTTTATCTCTGTGTTAACATTGTAGGCATGGGATGATGTGGAACGTAAAGTTAAGCCTGTAATGGAGCCTTTTGAATACAAAAAGAAGTTACCACTGGATCAAGAAAAAAGCAAATCAAGTCTCAGTCAGATCTATGAACAGGAATACCTCAAACAAACACAGGTATTTTCAATAACAAACTAGAAGATGCAGCATTTTCACACGACATCACAGCTGCCATGTTGGCTGAGTTTTTTCCTTGCCCACAATATTTTATTGTGGTTGGGACTCCAACATTTTTTCATGCATTCTCAATCCGTGATACGCAAAAAGATGGTGCCACGTGTTGCATTCTGGTAGATCGACATGTCAGTCCAAAATTTACTGTATTTGTATGGGAATTTGACGGCAAATAATTTCCTTATAAAATAAATTCTGAACAGTTTATGAACAGCAGAGTTAAGATACTAGACAAAAGATTGTATTGACCAAATTTGAGGGATGCAGCTGTTATACAAAACGTTCGGTTGCGTTTTAATTTTTCACACAATTTGTCTATAATTTTTTCCCGCCAAATTGCAGGCAAATGAAAAATTTAAAACGTGGCTGAAGGCTTTCTAGCACAGCTACATCCCTCAAATTTGGTGAATACACTCTTTTGCCCAGTATCTTTATTTTGCAATTCATTTATTATTCAGAATCCATTTTTAAAGAAAGTTATTTGCCATCAGATTCCCAAACACTGTGAATTTTTAGCCCGATATGTCGATCTACCCAGAATGCAGCACGTGGCGCCATCTTTTTGCGTATCGCGGATTTCATTCCCTATATGTGTAAAATTACATTTGAATAAATAGTTGTTGAGTTAAGGAGCATTGCAAATGTTTGTTACATTACTCTACTAAGTGGTAAATCTTACAGTATTCATGTTGAAAAAAATTGCATACAGGAAAATCATGAGGATGGCAAGGTTGATCTCCAGTAGTTATTCAATTGCCTCAGTACTTGTGGTACAAGCTAGGATGGGAATATTGGCAACTCATATGTGTTTAAAGGGGTTGACAGGCTTAACACAACTGTTACGGTCCCATAATTGTGAACTTCTTTACAGTTCAAGTCTGAGTACTTGTATTCTTTAGGGTCTTACCCGTCATAAAGGAAATTAGAAGGGGTTCTGTGCTTCCGATCTCTGAGCAAAGGTTGTGCTTGTATAAGGTGCCACTTATCCATGAGGATTTGTTTGAGGTTAAGCACGGATGTATTGTACTGCATAACAAAGGGTAATATTGCGCGATGTGCCTTACCTTTTAATTGTCACCAAGGCACTGAGTAAACGCAAGAAACCCAGGCAGACATACAGTGAGAATTATGAAATAACAGAGATACTACGTGTGTTCTCATTGGTTGATATGTCTGTTTAGATGAGAGTATGTAAACACAGTTATAACGTTTTAGATTAGCGCATATTTCTGAGAAATACTATTATTTTATAAAAGCAACAGGACATTTTGTCTGTCGTTATTTAGCTTCATCTAAACATGAGGGGGGTTGGAAGAATTCTCTAAAGTTAAGCAAACCCTGGACTGCGTCTCAGGTTCGGCATAACCGTCTCGCATTCTCCGAACCCCTCTCACGTTTAGATGAGGCTACATCAACACAGAAAAAAATACTCTATTGCTTGAATGTTACAAAGATGACTGGTATAAGAGCGATAATATTGCATGCATAAAGGCTGAGCTTTATAGCTAAAACTTAAAATGAAAGTGTGTACTTTTTCCATCAAAGCTAGGAGAACACGTCATTTCTGTGTTGAGTGTAAGCGTAATGATGCTAGATCAACTCGTTACAGGTGGAAGCAGATCAATTTATGTTATTGTTATTGTGCTGTTACAGCCGGAAGCAGATCAGCTTATGTTATAATTATTGTACCGTTACAGGCGGAAGCAGAAGAGAAAGAAAATGAAGAGCATATTGAAATCAAAGCCTTGATGACTAAACTCTTCACCAAGCTTGACGCCTTGTCAAACTTTCATTTTACTCCCAAACCGGTAAGTTATCTTTTAATGAAAAACAAGCTTTACCGACAATGGGCCTTTTTTCAGCTTAATTTATTTTGATAAGAAACCCGACTGTACACGTTAAGCGCTGTCATTAAGTTTTGTCAGTCTTGTTCTCCACCCCCATAGCAAACGTGGGTAAACCTTAGTGAATGAATGACATCAACAACAGGCAATTTCACGTGTGGCATCAAGGGAAATCAAGCATACCCAGCCATAAAAGGTGTTACGGGTTACCGTCCTTAATGACAGTTCCCCGCCCAGGGGCCCGTTTTTCTAAAGCCGCGGAAACTTTTCGGGACCGTAAAGCCATCATGGTAAAATCTCGAACCTTAAGATTACAGAGCTGTCTTATTCACATATTCTTAATATGAACAGAGGTTCCCTTCATACAAGAAGTTTCAGGCGCATACACTGGCCCGTTTTTAGATACAGATGAATTAAAAATGGCTTTATACAGGCCCGGAAAGTTTCCGGGCCTTTCGAGAAACGGGCCTCTAATCTCCTCATCGCTAGTAAGCTCTTGCAGACCAAGTACGAGAGGAAAGGGATTGTGTTTCATCACTTACATTTTGTAAACCACTAAATTTCAGCCTAAACCAGAGCTTAAAGTTGTGAGCAATGTGCCTGTAATGTCGATGGAAGAGGTCGCCCCCGTGGCTGTAAGCGATGCAATGATGCTGGCTCCGGAGGAAATCCACGAAAAGAAGAAAGAACAGAAAGGAAGTACGGAGAAAACAGAGATTGATCGAAAACGTGAAAGACGAGAAAAGAAAAGAAGGCAGCATGAACGAGCTGTGGCAAGAGAGAAGCGGAGAAAACTCGTGGAGAAACTCAATCCTGGCCTGGGAAATAAGCATTCTAAGAAAGCTGCGTTGATGAAGCTGGAAAAAGATGTTAAATCTTCGAAAAATGTATCGCTGTTGAAAGACGAGGGAAATTATAAGCCGGTGAAGTCATCTTCAGCTTTCTTCTCTCGTCTTCAGGACGAGGTCAGAGATCAAGTCAAGACAAAGAAAGAAACGAAGAGAAAGAAAGACAAGTCTACTGTTAAAGTGTCGCAACTGAAACTTTGACTGCTGATTTGAAGAACTAGTTCTTAACCTAGGCTTTAAAGCATGAAGCAGATTTTTGGTCGATAAAATCGAAGTCAGCACAGAATAAATTTTTTGAGCCTACAACCCACAGTAGAGAAACCTACAATTTAATGTAAAGCTGCCTGTATCACAGCTCAAAGCCGACTTGTATGCGTTTTCTGGTGGCGGGAGAAGAAATTCAGTCGCCCCGCTGATTTGCTGAATAATAATAATACTGAAGGGATAACAGCCTCTTTCTGATTGGTCAGGACACATTGCATGTCACATGTCATTGTGCTAGTTATACTGCGCGGCAAATGAAGCACAAGAATCTAGCTCAGTTACTTTTAAAGTCAGGGGGTACATATGAATGTTGTGCCACGTAGCACTATGAACACAAATGGTGGAACATAGAATTAACTCTGAAGTGTAAATGAAAGTGCTAATTAAACCATACGAGGTCGGACAGAGACGAGCTCAGTCGGCAGACTAACGGTAGATCTAATCCGGAGGTCGGGGGTTCGATTCCCACCGAGGTCAAAAGATTTTTTTCTTTACCTCGTGTGGTTCCCTGATTCCCTTTACTAGGGCTAACGCTCAGTCGGCAGAGTAACGGTATAGATCTAGTCCGGAGGTCGTGGGCTCGATTCCCACCGAGGTCAAAAGACTTTTTCTTTACCTCGTATGGTTCCCTGATTCCCTTTACTAGGGCTAACGCCCAGTGGGTTATTCATGGGTTTAATTAGCACTTTAATTTACACTTCAGAGTTAATTCTCTTTTCCGCCATTTACTTTCAAATTCGTTTGAAACGCGATCAATAAACATCGCACTATGTTAAATCGCCATATCTCCCTAATTATTTTGAGCGGTAATGTTACTGACCCAGTAGAGATACTAGTTATTGTGCCAATACTCTTTGGATGACAAGTGAATTAGTTGTTTTTATTTTTATTCTGTTTCGCTTAATGTAAAGTCAGTGAAAACTGTTTGAAGGTCAGTGAGAAGTTAGGGAAAAGTCAGAAAAATTTTAAGCAGCCCTCATCGAACTAACTCGATTTACACTGCATCTCTTACTCCCGTTTTCTAATAAATCTTTTTGGAAACTCAAAAGAAGATCCATCTGCGCTACACTCGTTGCAAGCGTTCAAGAAACGGTATTTCATTTTGTCCAAGATGGCACGGTAATGAATCCTGCGATCTGATTGATTCTAAAGCCCTGGTCAAACGGCTCATGATAGTCGATGATAGTTGAAGCGCGCGCTTCCGTTTGACCACCAACTATCATGCACTGTCATCGACTATCATCAACTATCATTTTTACGATAACTACAGAAATTCACTCGCCCTCATTGGCTAATTTTTATTGTCAATACGCGGACAGACACAAAAATTTAAAATTCATGCGACGCGTCAGCGAGCGAGAACGGGCAATTCGACAATTTGTTATCGTAAAAAACAAATTGATGTCAGTTTTTAATGCGCCTGTCCTGTTATTGACAATGAATTTCGTCATAACATTGTCAAAGTAGTCTGCGGATTCACTTGGCTATCGCCTCGTGGATCCACAGCTACTTTGACAATGTTATGACGAAATTCATGATCAATAACAAGACAGACGCATAAAAAACTGACATCAATTTGTTAATTAGTTTGAGCTTGTTCAAATATTTTAGGATAGTAGATGATAGTTTTTCTCGTTTGACCACGCGTATGATAGTTCATGATAGTTTTTCGGTCAGCTGTTTTGGTAATCACAGGCCCGATAGGGTCAATATTTCCTCAAATGTTTCACAGTTCATGCCGTATTTTCCTACGAAACGCGATACTTGTCTGAAAAGGGTCAAATATTCTAAAAGTAATTTGAGAGAAAGAGGAAAAAGTTTATGTCTGGATTTATGAAAAACAGAGTCAAACAATTCACGCCCTGCCGGCCCAGGCGGTTTTTCTCGTCAGACTCAGCTCCAAAGTAGACGATATAAAAATTAAAAAGAACGTCAGTCTTAGGTTTTTCCTCCACTGGTTTATCGTCCTTTTGTTGCTCACCTTTCTCGATTTTTTCTCTTTTGCAAGGCTTGAAGGCTACTGTTAGGATGCCGTGAAATCAAAGTGCATATGGGTAAATTTTTGACACGGTTTAGTTATAAATCCAATCCTATGCATACTTTTATAAATGTAAGTTTTCAGTAGCCTTGAGATCTGCCTGCATGGCTTTCCTTGCAGAACTGTTTGAACTCAAGGAGGGCGTGTCATAGCAAACTGATTTTTGATACGACTGCATTTTTCATTTCATAAAAAATAGTAAGACAGTTTATTCACAAGTGGTCTCTCGACATTCACAGTTACTTCGGTATATTTTAGGAAAACGACGAGTGAAGATGATGGGATTATTATATCGAGAGATGAAGTTCCAGGTGACAATACACTGTTTTGATATTCAGAAGATCACTAACAAGGTTCTATATCAAGATTATTTTACTATAGAGTGTGCTCGCTCATGTCACCAGAAGCCATATTTGCATAATGAAACAAAAGGAGGAATTTGCATAAAAATAGAGTTCAATAGCCCTTTTCACGGTTAGTTTTTCTCATTTGCATTACAATGTAATCCAACGTGGATGCGAGGCAATTTCGGGCTAAAACTGCAAAACAGCCCGAAATTGCCTCGCATACATGCTAAATTTTATTGTAATGCAAATGAGCAAAAGTAACCGTGAAAAGGGCTATTCCCAAAAGAATATTTCACTCCTCCAACATGGCCGCCGTTTCTTTGTTTACTCCTCTATAGTAGTTTGTCTTGAAATTCAGCCAAAAACTACCAAGGTACTACATAAAATCGGCACAAGGATAAGGCTTAGTAAGTTACGAAACGACTCAAACGTCGGAGATTATATTTCCATCAAACGAGACAGGGTTAATACCAAGAAAAGAAATATACATTCGCAAAAAAATGTTACTGTGCCGAAATTCATAATTACGCGCACTTCTTAATAAAGTCTTGGTACGTCATTGATAGTTTCGCCCAAAAAATAGCCTGCGAAGCAGGCGTTTCCAAAACGAAGGGAACGAAACTGGGAGGGAGCGCAAAAAAATAAGGAGCAAAGGGAGGGGATAAGGCGAGCTAAGGGCAGGCGATTCCTTTTCTCTCAATCCCCTCCCCCTTCTCGCTAACCCCCTCTCTATTTTGCTCACCCCAGGTGTGCTCCTTCGCTCGCCTGTTCGATCTCCACCTGAAAAAGGAAAGGAAACGACTGCTACGCAGGCTACCCAAAAAATATCATTTTATCTTTTGGCTTGACTTTTTAAAGTTGTAAAATCGTCGATTTCTCAAGTATAAAACATTTTTAACGAACTTGAGCAATATTTCATCTCGGCAAATGACTGTTAATTATTTATAGTGCAGGGAAAATAGCAATAGTTGATAACTTCGTATATCCCTGCCACTTCACTGGCAAAGGGATGTTTTAGTCTTAACCTGGATTGTAAACCCTGCAACCCTGAACTGGGCAATTTTTCTGACATCAAGCTTGTGGGGCCAGCGGCGCAATTTTTGGGTCAAAACTGATTACATTAACTGTAACGTACAACACGTGGGATGCGTTGTGATACGCACCTCTCGTATCTTGCTCTGACAACCCTAACAACCCTCACGACCCCCTGACAACCCAGACAGCCCTGACAACCCTGCATGACAACCCCGGCAACCCTCAGAACCCTGACAACCCTCACAACTCTGACAGCCCTGACAACCCTGACAGCCCTGAAAACCCTCACAACTCTGACAGCCCTGACAACTCTCACAACTCTGACAGCCCTGACAACTCTCACAACTCTGACAGCCCTGACAACTCTCACAACCCCGACAGCCCTCATAAGCCCTCACAACTCTGACAGCCCTGACAACCCTCACAACACTGATAGCCCTGACAACCCTCACAACTCTGACAGCCCTGACAACCCTCACAACCCTGACAGCTCTGACAACCCTCACAATTCTGACAGCCCTGACAACCCTCACAACTCTGACAGCCCTCACAACCCTTACAACCCTCGCAACCCTCGCAACCCTCACAACTCTGACAGCCCTGACAACCCTCACAATTCTGACAGCCCTGACAACCATGACAACCCTCACAACTCTGACAGCCCTCACAACCCTTACAACCCTCGCAACCCTCGCAACTCTGACAGCCCTGACAACCCTCACAATTCTGACAGCCCTGACAACCCTCACAA
>JAHPZR010028915.1:0-42500 GCA_019787425.1 Platygyra sinensis | reverse complement strand
TAGAGCGACGCTGATTAGTAAACCTATACCGAATTAGTATGCAGGAACGCATTTTACCTAGACAGTTTGAATATTAATGATTTACCTAGGCACCTAACTCGACACTTACTCGACCGTTATGCATATTTATGATTTTCCTCGACCTAACTCGACACGTACTCGACAGTAACAAGGATTAAAATGACCCTCTATAACTACTAACTTTCTTCGAGTTTTATGTAAGATACTCGAAAATGGTTCACTGGTTAAAGCCGAATCGCATATCACAAATTACTTAATTTTCAACCTCGGATAATTTAATTCTAGGTTTCTGATTGGTTGACTGTATCTCGGTTATTGGCTATTATACCTATGTTTGACCTTATATGGAAATTAATGCGGTCAATGTCGCTTGGCACAAAATTTTTTGTGGGAAGGCAAATTTCGTCGACAAAAAATTGGAGGAAAAAAGACAAATTCGGCGAGCTGTCTACTGAAGAAATACAAGAAATTACGGACAATGCCATCCCAAGTAACAACAAAAAAGCCATAAAGTTTGGAATGAGAATATTCAACGCTACGTACCCGTTAAGAAGAACTGAATGTTTTTCTGAAGAGTTTTTGCACGTCTACGAGGAATAAAGATGACCCACTGTAAGTTTCCAAAAGTTCATCACTGAAATCCATCTGATAGCTGCCATTGATCGTTTGCTTCGTTCGCTTCCGCTCAACAAACTGTTTTCTACTATCCCTGACCCCGCTTTTGCTAAAGCAAATAAAGCATTAGAGCATTTGCAAAAGACCCCAGGAAAGCAGGCAATATTGCCGGCCTAATAGAGAAACGGTAAGAAACCAATTTTTCAAATGAAGAAATGAAGAAACTGTTTGACAGCGGTGAGCTCGGAGGAGCAGTTCCGCAAAACTAGAGAGGACGTCTTAGTATTACCTCAGTCTCTTTCTTGGCTGACTCAACGCCAGCTAACGCCAACAACAACAATTTTATTTACTCCATAAACTTACTTACATGCAGATAAATTATTCAAATAGATAGAGATTACACGTACGGAAGAGATTACGCGTACGGAATTCACGCACGATTTGTCTGATACAAAAACAACAAGAGCGTAAGCACCGTACAAAGCACTTTCCTTGCTGTAATTTGTTTAACTCATACTTACTGAGATTTTCCAACAACTATGTCCTTGCAAACTTGAAAATCCATCAAGACGCTGAGTATTTTGATGAGCTGAACCTTAGTCTCGGCGGCTCAAATCTTTACCAGCCACGAAAAACCACCAGTGTGTCGGAGATTCTGAAGATGAATCCGATGCTAAGATATTTTCTGTCCCTGACTCTGAAAATGGCCGGCATTCATCTTCACATATCCAGCTCGAGCTGATGCGAAGGCAGCCACAGCAAGGGAACGCTGATAGAGTTCTTGTGGCGAATAATTTTGACACAATATCTGTCCGCGAAATTTCGCAATACATAAAATATAGATTACTTCATGGAAAGTGAGCGCGTCCGGAATTCACGCACGATTTGTCTGATACAAAAACAACAAGAGCGTAAGCACCTTACAAAGCACTTTCCTTGCTATAATTTGTTTAACTCATACTTACTGAGATTTTCACCCTCAACCAGATTTTCACCCTTCATTCAGCAGAACAAATGTCAAGTTATGTTTTTATTCTGTCTTAGTGCAAGCACTTTGCCTCTTCTTCAAAATCCTAGTGTAAATATTTTTCGTACAGAAAGTTTACCTCAACACCAGAAAACTGAAGTAAACTTGTGGAAACTCTACAGACTTCTGTGAAGGAAGATCGGAGTGGTGCCAACAACAACGTGAATGCGTTGTGAACGCCTGAGTCATTTTAGCTGCTGATTTCTAATTAAATGAAACACTTTCCCACGTGCGAGAACGTCGTTTCGCGATCGGGACTGGTTTAAGAAATTTCCTGACGAGTTTGTCCTTTGATCGATTTTATCCGAAAATCTCAGTAAGTATAAACTTTAAAGAAAACGACAACACTTTTAAGTTCATAATACATGTTTCGACAGAAACTTCTGTACAAAGCCTTTGAAGTTGAATTTATTAGTAGGAAAAAATGCTAAATATTCTAGTAACAACGGGATGTAAATAAAGCGTCACAATATAGAATTCAGAAAAGGTTAAAAGGATAAGGCCTCACATTTTCAAACACCTACAGAATTCTGAACATTGTCTGGCTTTGCGTTCAGTAGACGGTTTCCATATTTTAGATCACGCCTCTACGAGTTTCCAACATTTTTTAAAATTTTATTTAATGTCATTTTTTTTATTTGCAACAACAGTACACTACTTACAACACAACTCTCACAGTACTTACAATGTGAGGTACTTACACTACTAACGATACTACACTCTACTTACAATACAACACGTACGATACTTATTTACAATGTGAGGTGCTTACACTACTAGCAATGCTATACTCTACTACATATACACATACATTTACGTATCTACTATATAAAGTGGTGGGGCGGGGATGTAACGTAAACTTCTGTGACGCGACCTTCTAACTCAAAAAAGACAAATTCAATTAAACATATTTCCCCCGCTGATTCACTGAAAAATTAACTTTATATATTCTGCATATTGAACCGGGGTAATCAGAAGGGAATATCTGGTAGGAAGGAAAGAGTAAACAGAGAGAGACCCTAAACTGGTAAAAGTTACTAAAGAGAAAAAGGTTCATTTTCTTTCTTGTATTGCTGCAAAAAAGGCTTAAGATCTTCGATAGTTGGAATATTTCCTTTGCTTCTGCAAAGCGAGATGTAGAATCTTGCAAGCAGCAAAACAAAGTTAATTACAGCTTTGTTTTTAGAAGTATCAGGCTTTAGGCCCAAGACGACAACATTGTTAAGAAGATAGTCGTCGGATAGACAGTTACGGTCCTTTAGAGAAGCAATTAGGTGTTTTCAAAAAAGTTCTATTTTTCTGCAGAACCAGAAGAGGTGCGCGAAATTTTCAGCCTCCTCATGGCAAAAAGTACATTTAATGTCATCTTTGTATCCCATTTTGACTAAGAATACATTTGTTGCCAAAATTTGGTGAAGGAATCTAGATTGAAATTCAATCAGTTTGGCGCTTTTGGTACATTTAATAGCAATCATGTAAGCGTCATGCCAGATTAGATTGCGAGCTTCTGGGAAAACCTTGGTTCATTTATCTTGACTGGAAATTTTATGGTTACATTTTGCTTCCACCAGTTTTTGATAAGCCAGACTGGTGGGCTTTTTCGATTCTAAAAGGCGGTTACGAAAGACTCTTGTTCTTTACAGTTTAGTGGTATGCTAGGTGGTTTTTTATTTTTCCAGAGCTCTCGGAGGGTAGATGTCATTCCATATAGTGTCAAAGGGCAAACCTTGGTATGATACTTGCTTTCAAATTCTGTTTGTGACAAGAAAGTACTAGGTTGTTCCTTTACGATTTGGTTCACATGACAAATGCCCATTTGATACCAACTTTTATAGAAAACCGGTTTGTCCATGATTCTAATCAAAGAATTATACCATAAGCTTTGTGTGAGGAGGGACTCTACCGTTTCTATCGAGCCTTGACAGTTTAATTCAGACCATATCTCTAGAATCTCTTTCAGAAAAAGGCTGAGATTGATGGCAAACTTCTTCGAATCTTTAATGTCAAGGTTGCCTCTAAACACAGTTTGGCCTCCCAGTTTTTCAAGCTCAGCATAAAAAAATTCTCCGTTTGCCCTTGTTATTTTCGTCCAGGTACTTTCTTATCCACACAGACTTAAGGGCTTTATAAAAAGAAGCTATATCAACCATTCTAAGTCCTCCGTTGCCATAGTTTTGGGTGATAACGTTTCTCTTGATTTTATCACTTTTACTGTTCCAAAGGAAGTCTAAAAGAGGTCATTTATTTGTTTTTTAATTTGAGAATTTACTTGCAGAGGCGATAAAAGATGAATTACTTGAGAGGCAATCAAACTCTTAAGAACTGGTTTTTTTTTTTGCCAATAAGACTTAGTCTACGAACTGACCAGTAACCCAAGCAGTTACGCATTTTTCTATTCTTTTCGGAAAAGTTAAGTCTGGTTGTAATTTCCTGGTGGGTTCCGGCATAGCTCCGAGCACTTTAATTTCTGTATTTTGCCAGTTGAAATATTTCTCAGAGTGCAGTTTTTCACTTTTGCCGGCACAAGAGCCTATCCAAAGAGCTTCAGTCTTTTTACTGTTTAGTCTTAGACCTGAAACTTTCTCAAAGCTTTTTAAGACTCTGAGGGCTTTAGAGAGTGACTTTTCAGAACCGTCAAGAATTAAAGTTGTATCGTCAGCATATTGGCTTAGTTTAATCTCACGATCCTTAACCATTAAACCTTTTATGTCTGCATTCTTGCGGATTGCTCTTTGCCAGAATTTTTGCTGAAAGAATAAAAAGGTATGGGGAGAGACTGGACATCCTTGGCGGACTCCTCTGTGGGCCGAAAAGAAGTTGCTTGCCCAACCATTATTCATAATACAGCTTTCAGTGTTGTTATAAAAGGTTTTAACCATTGGACAATGGAAGGGCCAAATCCGAAAGAAATAAGTGTTTTTTGTATAAAAGGCAATTCTAATGTGTCAAGAGCTTTCTCAAAGACAAGGAAAAGTAGAAGTCCGGGAATTTTTTTTTAACAGAACTGTAATTGATAACGCTGTCAGTTAGACGTATCTTTTCTCTTATAAATCGTCCTTTCAGAAAACCAGTCTGGTCATTGTTTATCAGTTTGTGGAGATGGGTCCTCATGCGGTTTGCAATCGCTTTTGTAGCTATCTTGTAATCGCAGTTTAAGAGTGTAAGCGGCCTCCAATTTTTGACGTAATATAGTTCTTCACTCCTCTTAGGAATAAGGTTTTTGGGATATAGACAGCTTGCCGATCTCGAAACGGTAATTTAAAGCTTCTAGCAGAGGCTTAGAAACGTCATTCCAAACCATTTGGTAAAGTTCAGAAGGCAAACCATCTGTTCCCGGGCTTTTTCCTGGTTCCATATCTCTCAAAGCAGTGAGACATTCCAGTTCAGTTAACAAATCTTCGATGGAATCGCGTTCTTCGTTGCTTAAAGCAGTGCCGTTCTTTGAGAAAAACAAGTCAGTTTCTGGAAAAATCAAGTCGGTTCTCATCTTAGAAGAGGAGATCCTTAAAGAAAGACTCGCATTCATGAAGGGTTTTCATTTCTGGGGTTGCAAAGTCGTTTTCACTTTTCTTTAAGCGACTAATTGTTCCTGTAGCAGTGATCTTTGTGTGTCGCTTAGGCCGGTGTTTTCATCCAGTTCTTTTTCCAAACATTGTATTTCTTTGAAAAGGATATCCTCACGGAACTTTGTTTTGTGATTTTTAGCTGTTGCATAGGAAGTCGATTTTTCTCTTACTTTCATTTTGATCATATCTCAGAGCAGGATCGGGTTAACAGAGTTGTCCGACTGGTATTCGTTTTCAGTTTGGTCAATAGTTGTTTTGATTAGGTTCAAATATTCCTCCTCTTTCAAGAGCGAGGTGTTTAGCTTCCAAAAGCCTCTTCCTCTTGGGTTGTAGGGTAAGGCTATCTTAAGCAATATCATTGAATGATCGGTTTTGTACCCAGGAACAATGTCTGCCAGGTTGATATCGCAAATTAAATCTGAGCTTATTAAAAAGAAATCAAGTCTACATTGAATTTCTGGCTTCTTCCGGCTTCATGTATATCTGTGTTTACCCGCGTTTAGCGTTCTCCATACATCAGTTAAGTTCTTCGCAAGTTTGATTGGTTAGTTTCAAAGCATTTTGGTGGGTTCTGGGAAGGCCGCCCTTCTTATCCTCCTTGACATCTAACACGAGATTGAAATCACCTCCCGAGATTATTTCTTCGCACGCAAAATCGTGTAAGCAATCGAAAACTTGGGTCGTCTTTATTTGGAGCGTAAATGTTTGCAAGGGTGAACAGTTTTTCGTCAGTTTTAATATCCAATACAACATAACGTTCAGATGGGTTCAAAAATGTTTTCAAAATATAAAATTTAAAATTGTTGTTAAAGAGAATGCAGACGCCTGCTGAGCTGCTTGAAAGGCAAGTATAGAGAGCTTTGTAGCTCCATTCAGATCTCCACGTGTCAATTGTTGCTTCTGTACAATTTACCTCTTGCAAAAAGGTAATTGATTGTTGTTTGTTTCTGAGGCAGTTGAAAGTTTCTCTTCTCTTGTTGTTATTTCCAATTCCCCTGACATTCATAGATGCAATTTTTAGATCAGCCATTGCTGCAGCTAATTGCGGGGTATTGTTTTAGACAGCGAAACAGCAAAGATGAGTTGTTACCTGTTTGATTTGCTTTTTTGAGCAGAAGTTGTATTTCGAGTGCAAAACTGTTTGGGTTGATTTCCATAAAAAACACATTTGTTGAACGAAGTTTCATGATATCAAGATAAGAAGATTTTCAAAGGAAACAATTACATAACAGTAGAAGACTTTTTTTCCCGACAAAAGAAATACCAAAACACATGCAAAAGAACACACCAAACGAAATAAAAAAAGTTCACTGACTGAGCGCGACATCTGTATGAAAATCTAGCTTGCTTGGTTTCGAAAATCGAAGAAAAAATATGCAAAGTTTAAGAAAAGAGATGTATTCCGACAGAAGCGTGTTTTCCGTCCCGTCCACCTATTATAATTTCAAGTAAACACGCATAAAAAAAGCTTCAGGTAAAAGAAAACAGAAATGAGTTGCCGACGAGAAATGCAAAGTTAAGTTAAGTTAAATTAAGTTAAAAACTTATTAAACTCACAGTTCTAATGGCATTTCAAAAGGCCATAATTTTCCCCTTATATACAGTTTGTCATGCTGGGCTTTGCTAAAGGTTGCGGGAATATTGTTGCATCTTGCTTTTTTGAAAGTTTCCATCTACGCTCTCCTACGTTCGACAATCTCGAAAGGAAAATTTTGGTACATTTTGTAGTTTGTTCCCCGTAGACGATGTCCCATAGTAAAAAGCTTTCCACAGTCCTTATATCGAAGGAATCTAGCAAGTATGGGTCTGGGACTTTCTCCTCTCTTTTTTCCTAGACGATGGACTCGCTGTATTTCAACATTTGTAGCATCGCCAAACCCAATTCCGTTTCCAGAAAGGTGCGTGACACCTTCTCCGTGTCCTCTTTGCCCGTTTCCCCTTCTGGAATGTTTTCAAACTTGATGTTTTCGCGCCTAGAATATGCTTCCAAATTAAATCTTATTCTCGATCAGTGTAAAACTGGCGCGGAGTTCATCATTCTCTTTCTGCAGGGCTGCTGGACTCGATTTTGTATCGTCTTCGAGCTTTTCTATTCTCTCGGCTGTCGACTTTTTATCCATCTCGTTTGCGTTTAAACTTTCTTTTAGATCTTGGTAGAGGCGTAGGAGTCTTCGAGAGTATGTATTTTGTATTTATAACTTCTCGAAAGACTTCCCGAAGAATATCCTGCAGTGGTTTTTGAAGGACTTCGGTCATGTTCTGAGCAGATAAAATAATGTCGTCACCATCTTCGTCGCGCTCACCTTTGGAAGAATTGGGATTGTCGCATTCTCTAAGTTTCTTCGGTTCTGGCGAGGTATCTAGAGAACTATCAGAGGATAACTGTCTCGTTCTTCTTTTGCTGAGCAGTAGCTTAAGAAATTCTTCCATTAAATCATCCAAATGAGAAATGTTAGGCGGACGGTTTTCCAACACGTCTTCATTCCGCCATTGCTCCCAAGTCTCAAAAAGTTTCCAACTTAAGATAAAAGAGGCATTTCATAATCAAAGCGAACAACTTTCTTTGAATCAACAATTACATCATGTAAATCTGAAACTATTCTTTTAATCCTCACACTGTCGCGTCTTACGTACATTCCGTTGTTACTAGCATAATTAGCATTTTGTCCTACTTACAAATTCAACTTCTAACGCTTTGTACATTAATTAACTAATGATGACAGAAGTTTCTGTTGAGACATGTATTATTCTAACTCGTGTTCTGACTTGCCTGCTAATATCAAACTCAGTAAGTATGAAATAATGCGTTTTTAGCGACTTTCCGAAGATTTCTGACCATTTTCGTAAGACTTCCGAAGATTCTCCAACAGTTGTCCAAGGTCAGAAGGTTTTCGAACATTGTACACTGAGAACTTCCGAAGATTGCGATAATTTTGCGAGTTTGTCCGAAGGTAACCGAAGATTTGGCTAACAGACCAGCAAATTTACATCAAAGTTAAAGTTTGTATACGACTCAAGTTGCCCACTAGGTCGGAGCTATTCCGCTATCTGCATAAGAAATTAGCACTGATTCAGCAGGCGGAGGAAATCTTTACTGTCCTGACGTCATTGAAAGTCAACGGGAAAAGCAATAAAATCAGGCAACTTTTCTTACTTTAAATGGCATTAAATATTCACAAAAAGGGACTCACAATTCCCAAAACCATATCAGACTGTAAAAAGCGAAATATATGAAACAATTTATGTCTCTAAGCTTCCAATTTGGCGCCAAAACTGAGTCGCCGGCGTCCAGCAAGAAAACTCGCTCATAGTTTGCTGAGTGTCGCCGGGTAAGATAATAGTTGTGTTATTTTGAACAAAATGCAATCAAACCACTGCATTACGTCTACCGATACCCATTTATGCACCTGGGTGGAATGAGGCACCATAAGATTAAAGTGTCTTGCCCAAGAAAACAACACAATGTACCCAATCGTGGATCTAACCTAGAGCGAACGATCAGGAGGAGAGCGAACTGCCCATGAGGCCACCGTGTCTCTCACTAAAGAAACAAAAACGATTTCAAAAAGGATGTCACATATGTGGGTGAAAGTGGTAGCCTTACATGTTGGATATCGTTTTTAACGGTGCGGAGCACCATACTCACAGGAATGAAAAGTAAAACCCGGCATGAAATTGATTTTCTCGCTGTTGTCATGACAATCAGTTTTTCTTGTATGCGTAGGCCTGAATCGACTGAATCGCGCAACATGGCGACCATAATCCATATAATAGGTGGCCGAGACATGCAGACTGCAGACAATAGTTCTTATAGACTAAAGTTCTTTCACCGTCTTTTACTATTATCGCTGTAGTATTTCACCAGCTGATTCTCAGGTATAAGATCGCGGTCGACGGCGTTATTTGCTGTTCACTGTCCAGGGGACAGGACTTTTAGGACTTTAACACACAAAGTTTCGAGTGGCTCATATCAGCACCAAGTCTACAGCTTTACAGCACACCAAATACCATCCTGGGTTTACTAGGAACGAAGCTCGCACCGTCGTGAAAACCATGCAAGTACACCACTCGAGCCAGGGTACATGTTAAAGCACATGGTCTTCGCACACGAATGGGGAGCGCGCACTCAAGCCGCATTCTGGGATACAAGAATAGATTGGAGGGACTAAAAATAAAGGACCAGTTTGTTGGGGATTAGCTGTGAGATCTTTCCGGCATTCGGCTTTGTTCTTTTAGTTTATTTGTCTTAACTGGCAAATAAAATGGCCAAAGAAATCAATAAGCGTTTCAGCCACTTCATGCCGGTCTCTAATAATTCTGTCAGTTTTCTTTGAGAACAATACCGCTGTTGGTGTAGTCTGTGAATTACACAACTTTCTTCCATGTAGATGTTATTCTTTGCAGAGTATATTGAAGTGTTCGAATTTCTTAGGATGTTTAATGTCTTTTCCTCAGGGAATGTGCTCCATCGGCATCTTTCCATATAACCCTGTACGATGATCGTGTTAATTATGCAGATGGTCTTCTTAATTCAGGCTTCATATGTACTGAATGCGGAACCATACCCGCACCTCACTTTCAATGCAATGACTGCAGGGTTTGCATGCCTGGCACCTATAGCAACCGTCACCATTCTTGTTGGAAATGTCCTGCAGGTAGCTGTGTAGTGTTCTATGTTATATTAAGGACAGTGCCTACTTTTGTTAGTGCGCACACGTTCTGCGCATCACGCAAGCCATGGTTTAAGCGCGCGCCCGCTGGGGTTGACATTGACGCTATCAAATACGTCACCGAGCACACGAATAAATTTAAAGCAAAACTTTCCTACGGTGACCAAATCAATTTTAATGAACTTGTACGTAAGCAAGGGAGACCAGAATAGCAGCATATCGCAAACCACTAACTGTTAACGTCTTCCAGCTGAAAACCTAGCTGGTTTCTTTCGAAAATTACACTGAGATCCAGAGGTAAGCATGTGCCTGCGGATAGCGTCAAGCACGCGCAGAAACGCAAGTGTCGTACTTCTGGTTGTTAGCAAAATGTATTTACACTATATTTTAGCTGAACCAGAGGAAGGCTGTCAGAGACGCTAAAAGCGCTTTCGCAAAGATTTTGTTATTAAAAACGTACCAAAAATGATTTTAATGTTACCATTTGCCATTTACTTTAAAGATCTTTTTACATGTGTTTGCCGTTTCGGTATGTAAGTGAATTCTAAGGAAATCTGTGAGGAAATATCGTTTCCTGCTTTTTTTTTAATGCTGATGTCAGCATTTTTGTTGGGACTCAAGGCTAATTATCTTGAAAAGTTGCGTGGCTGCCCGTTTTTCTCTGCGGATGCCAGTGGCCCTTGCAAAGATCTACTTTTTCAGCGTGGTCCTAACTTGGCGCAAAAACCTCTGTATTTAGTAGGCACCGTCCTTAATCGCGTTCTATGCCAAAATGGCGCTAAACACTCAAATACGCGAATAGAAGTACGCGAATACAGATGCCTTGTACACGACTGATGATCTGTATTAAAAGTTGCGGGCACTCATAATTTTGATGAGCGAAACATTCTACGCAGTAGCGAAAAATTCATCGTTTTGTGTGCAAATGACGAATCTCATCCGTTATCTGAAATGCCGTTTTAATTTTTTCATCGGACTTTTTGACATTACCTAATTAGATTTATTGAGTTTTAACGCTTGGAGAACTCTATGAGACTTATTTTACGCCGAAATATCGGGAAGTCTTTCCAACCCTGCTTTGTTTTTGACTCAGTGATCACTACTGATCGCCACCGGCCGTTCAGTCACGCATCACGCATTCTTGATTAAAGCAGGCGTTGATTTAAAATCTCTTATTTCCATAGAAATGAGCAGCCTTTTTAGATTATTTGATACTGTTTCAACTCTGTTTTCTTTTCATTTTCTTGTTCTTTTTATAAATTGCTTTAATATTAATTTTAGTTGAGTCATCGCCAAAGAGGGTAGTGAATGTCAACACCATTTGTTCGCTACTCACATATGACCGTTCAGGAGACTCTTACAGTTGTTGATAAATCAGGAGAGCTCATAGAGAGCCTTTTATCAAAACTGATATCCGCAATGGATAAAAGGGGAAATTTAACCAAGTATCAGCCACATCCAAGTGCTATTGTCTAAAATGGGGCTGCATTGCTTTTTTGGTTTGATGTTTAGAGAGAAATCAATTTTGGTTTGATTCATTACTCTAGGAATAAGATTCATTCTCGGCATGCAGTGAATTAAGGTTGAAGCTAGGGTTGTGTGAGTGACCGTCCAGTAGCAAATATGGGGCCTCATGGCTTGTTTCACTAGGGGGTGTGGATGGCCCCCTGGGGGAAGCGTACTTAACAAAGTTTATTAAAGGGAGGTTCCACCTCGAGGTCCAATGCCTTAGAGGCTAATTGATAAAAGATAAGCTGATCCGAACGACAAGGAGTAGAGTAAGAAACAGAATTAAGATATGAAATAAAGAGTAAAATATATTTACCCAGAAAAGAAAATATATTTGGCAGAAAAGGTACCCCTTTTTTATACCTTTTATTGACAAAGGGTATCCCTTTCACATACCTACTTTCAACACTGCACCCCCTTTCTAAGCCCTTGTAATGAAGTTAATGAACATTATTACGTTAGAATATCAAGCATTACCAGAAGAAATGTTAAGCAAACGACAAGCGTTATTTATTCAGTTCACGTTGTGTTGTTACTATAAATACCTAAATGACCGATATCCCTACCCTTTCATATGACTCAACTTGTGAATCACGGCTTACCCTTTTATATACGCGATGCCTTAAAAAACCTACCCCTTTCGGGCGGAGCCTCCCCTTATAGGCCATTACAGGGAGTACCTCCTCCCGGGCTGGGTGCATGCCCTCCCCCCCCCCCCCCCCCAAACGGTTTGCAAAATGAAGCATTTTTTGTGTGTTTTCCATTATTTTCAGCCGAGAAATTAATTAAATGTATCGTTTGAACTTGAATAATGATAATGCGTCGCTTACGTAGCTAGCCAAGAACCTAAAATATATTTTAAACAGCCCATACTAAACACACAGTTGTGTTAACACCTCCTTAGTGTCTGATTACGATGTTTGTTAATCGTTGCTCATCTTAGGAGAAGTGTATAGGTGTACACCTCTGTATCCACAATCTTCATTTATACATGTCAGTAGTTAAATCACTCTTATATTTCGAGGCTTTTAAAACACGGTATGTGCCTGCTTCCTGCTTAAATGCAAACGAATCAAGCAGGATAGCTGTCTGTAGCACATGTTTTGCTTTTTTTTTTATCAATTTTAAGCCATGGTTTTTCTGTAAGGGTGTTTGGCTATCAGTGTCCATGGCGAGGTTGCTAAACACGAAATGCACCAGACTTGAAAGGGAAAAATGTCCTGTCTCCCTGAATCGTAGAGAAACTAGGTTAATGAGGATTCCAGAAGGACGAAGATATTAAAACTACAGTATTGAAGTGGCTGCCAAAGTGTCATTCACACGGGTACAGTTTGTAAGCCTGAGAATGTAAATCACTCTGCAGTATTTTCCACTTCTTCTTTGCACAATTTTTTTTCAGTCATCCTCCCTTGCATGAACTTTTTTCAAGTTCTCCCCACAGTTCCCTTATCACTTTTCTAATGGCCCGTTCCTTGCGAAAAATAATCTTGAAGGAATATCAAGTTAATTGATTTTATTGCAATCGTGTGAACAGTCAGGTTGTGAAGCAATTCCATGTTAATTTAGGTACGATTTTGTAATTTTAAGGAGGCTCGAAAGGGTTTTTAGGTGCACGCGCGCGCGAAAACTACACACGCCATAACTAAGATGCACGCGTCAGCTGAATCAGTATTAAAATCAGCACACCGGAAGTTAATGCTGCGTAAAATCGCGCGAACCGGAAATGAAGTCTGCGGAAAACATTTGTTTTTAGCTCGAAAGCTTGCTGGGTGACCTATCTTGATTTTTTGCATGCACGCAACATTCACGATGGCACTTCAGATATAAAAGTTTCGGGGAAAATTATCCAGTGGAATTTTCTGTAAGCCGTAAAACGCGTTTCTTTAAATATATTTAATTCTACTAGATTATTTTTTTCTTTACTGTCTGAAAAGTTAAAGAATTTAGGGAACTTTCCAACAAAGAAAAAAAAATGGTATGTCACCGAATTAGTTTCTCAGATAATTTACAAAAACTGAAATTTAAAAGACGCTTTTGTAGACCTTGTGCGTTGCCATGGTAACTGATATGACGCCATAAGTATCCTTAAAGTATAGCCCAACAATAGAGTTGCAAGAAGACATATAGTTTGCCCATACCATTAAACATCCTTCTTTGTAATTTCCCATCGTTTCACAAACAATATAGCAACGAAAAACCCTTTAGAGTCTCCTTAACACCATCATCTTTTTGTGCAGATCAACATTGCAATTCGGCATATGAATCGCGTGATATGTTTTAGATCTCTCGCTTTTAGGTGTACATACCTCCGGGAACTTACTCAGTTGTGGGTTTCACTTCTTTCCCTCTCCCTTCGCCAAACGCCGGAGAAACATGAAACAAGAACCAGATATATTATAAGAGATGAGGAGAAATAGCTAGAAATGAATTGTATCTTTGAGAATCATGAGTAGTAATTATTTATCTCGTCACCACAAAATTTACCGTAAAAGAAATATCAGTTTCAATTCAAAAACGTCCTTGCACTAAAAAAAATATAATATCTCCTTGCACTTAAATGCCTCATTAGACTCAACTAACTTATTAATGATGGACGATTTTCGATATATTAAAATTCAGCCTTAAACAATAGACCTCAGTACGAGGGTCTGGAGAATAACTACAGTGTTTGTGGGATTAATTCCCCAGAGCCTCGTGCTGAGGTCTATTGTGTTAGGCTGAATTTTAATATATCTAAATTGGTCTATTGGCATTCTTGAAAACAAACTCGCGAAAGGGAGGTCAAATGTGAGTTGTTGTTGACATTTGCGGCAACTGTTTACACTGCCAGCCCTTTTTTTTATTTTGTTCGCCACCTTGATAACGATATCTCAACTTAAATTGGAGCATGCTTTAACGAAAAGATAAGGTGTTGAAAACCCATAAAATAATCTGCTAATTTCTCTGGGAATATGCGATTTTAAATCAACGCCTGCTTTAATCAAGAATGCGTGTTGCGTGACTTAACGGCCAGTAAAGATTCAGAACTGGTCAACGCCGAAGTAGAAGTCAAAAGCAAAGAAAGGCTTGAGACATTTCCCGATATTTTGACGAGAAATAAGTCTCATCGAGCTCTCCAAGCGTTAAAACTCAAAAAATCTAATCAGGTAATGTCAAAAAATTCGCTAAGAAAATTAAAACCGCATTCCAGTTAACGGATGAGATTCATCATTTCCACACAAAATGTTGATTTTTCCGCTACTTTGTCGATTTTTTTGCGCATCAAAATTATGAGTGCCCACAACTTTTAATACAGATAATTGTAGTTTTGTCTTAGTGCATTACAATGATAACAGTCGATCATCATTTATGTTGGGATCCCACTTTTGAAAATCTGTTTGTTTGGAGGCTGTGGCAAAGACGTTTTTTAGAGATCAGGTTAAAACGTCATAACTCTGCTTGTGCTTAAGATAAGCAGATAGTTTTTCAATGCGTGGAAAGAAGAAAGAATTATGCAGTGATTCTGAACGAATTAGGTTGTTTCATCCAATGTGTGAAGTTTGAGCAAGCATAACGTGACCCCCAGTTTTTGGGTTTTCAATTCCCGGTCTGTGTGGTTTTTGGGGTTATTACAAAAAAATTCTTCAAAAAAATTTAAAAAAGCGAGTTTATCAAAATAAAGGCCATTTTCGTTTATTGCATATATTGCTTGACTTGTGTAGGAAAAATAGAGGCAACCTATTTTCCACGGAAATTTGAGTAGTCGGTTCTTACGCGGACACGCTCTTAACACCCGAGCCCCACTTCCAAAGAAAAAGCATGAGAATTGATCTCAAACAACTTCCCACAGCGGAAAATATAGTAAGCATAACCTGATGAAGTAAGCTTGAAGATGTCGGAACTTTAGACAAAATCAGATGAATTAACTTTCAAAATCCGCCGCACTCACGCATGACTACATATATTTTAGTGGAAATTCCCTAGTGTTGTCTGTAAGATAATGGTGCGCATGTGCAACGTTCAATAAAACAAAAAAAATCTGACTGATTAAGACA
Organism: Platygyra sinensis; assembly: GCA_019787425.1. Taxonomy (NCBI): domain Eukaryota; kingdom Metazoa; phylum Cnidaria; class Anthozoa; order Scleractinia; family Merulinidae; genus Platygyra; species Platygyra sinensis. The sequence goes on along the minus strand of JAHPZR010028915.1, from coordinate 27,058 downwards.
GTGCTAATCCTCAATCAAAATTTAAACGGTTATCACCTCGTTTTCAGGAGGTTTTTACCAGGATAACATGGGACGACTTGACTGTAAGAATTGTAGCACGGGCACTTACGTTCCAGAGGCGGACCATCCTGGAAGAAGTGCAGCTGACTGTCGCGCATGTCCGTATGGTAGGTGTTTATTGTGTTTATTGTAGTCTGGGTTCCATGCTGTGCTCAGGGATCCCATGATAACAAACTGCTTGTTGCATCTGAAGGGGCTATCCTGAGCGGTATAAATCAATGAAGTTTCTCTCTCTCGATTTCTCTCTCTTATAAACAATAGCTATAGCCTCCATTTGTCCGCGGAAATTATCTGTTCAGAGAAACGAACAGGTTTTCGAGAGCGTAAGTTGATGAAAACTATGAGCTTTGGGGAACATGTTTGCAGACAAATATCCGAGCATTTTTACTCACCTAATAATGCACATGAAAAAAGTACTCGATTCTGATTGGCTGAGAGCAGTGCAGCTCAAGTGTAACACCAGCCCAGTGCAAAAAGTGTAACACTGGTGCAAAAAGTGTAAACACCAGTGCAAATTACACATCATAATTCTGGATTATGATTTGCAGAGAGACAAGAAAAATTTTGTAGGCCAATGATCTCATTTAAAGCAATAACAAAAATTTTGTACGGAAACTCGGAAAAAAGTTTTCTCTAATGCGAAAATAATGGTCTCAAGAAACCTATACAAATGGAGGCTATGGTGTTTATTTTCCTTTAAATGTTTTAAAACCCGGAAATATTCCATTCCATATTCCCCAGTTTTATCTGCGAAATATTTTTAGACAACTTGAGCGGCTTCAGTCAAGTTTCGATGGTGATCTTAAGTCGTGCTGTCTGCGCTCCTCGAGCAATAATGTAAGTATGTGTATCACTCAGGTATGAACCTACCAAGAGCTCCATCTCGGACAAACACTTGGGACACTTGCTAGATATTATTTTTGTTTTCTGCCGCTCACTTAAGTAATATCCATCTCGGATAAGTTTTTAACATGTTTATTTAGCTCTCCAATTAAATTTGAGTCTACAAAAATGAAGAATTCTCTTCTTCATAAAATTTTGGTATTAATTAAAGTCTTCACGAGTCTTAAGCCACTATATAAAGCAGCCTTCACACGGAAAATTAAAGTTGGTAAACTCGCGTTGGCAACCTTCAAAAAGTTGGCAAACTCGTTCCTTCAAACGTCAAAACTCTCGTCAATTATGACAAACGGTCATTTTCATCATGACCGACTTAGTGCAGTGGCACTCACGCACAACACTGAAACAGAAGACCGAACAGAAGAAACGGAAGAAGGTGGAGAGATAGAAAGTTTTACAAAAAACCTAGTTTGTTCGCTAGCTCCTCCAATTTCTTTTGTTTGTTTTTAGTATCTCTGTAGACTACAAATGAAACGTCCCACAGAGCCGGACAATTGTGAACCTTTTTATACGGTGATAAATTTAATTGTGGTCTGACTTGCGTCCGCCATTTTGTGAAGCGTCATGCAAACATATCACCGCGTGAATAGAGACCGTTGACAGTTACCAACACATGTTTGCCAGTCGTCCACACGTCAGATACGATATTATCAATAGGAAAAAGTTCTATTTGTCGCCAAGTGTTTGCCGGCTGTTTTGTGCCGTTTACACACACCAGCTTGAGTTTACCAACACGAGTTTGCCAACTTGAGATTGCCGTGTGAAGGCCGCTTAAGCCCAGTTTAAGTTTTGTCTATTACCATTGAAATTATCACTGAGAAGAATGGATAATAACTCCAAGTAAACTGGATAAACAGACGCACGACGCGACAGATGCGCCTCGCGAAAGCGTCGGCAATTACAGTCTTTGTGATGCCGACAAACTGAGCAATATCATTAACTTGATAGTGAACTTATCAATTATGTCTCTGTTTGTATCTCAATAAGATTCTGATGAAAGTTCTTACACATTAAACAGGTACTCGATCTAACGAGACGGCTGGTTATCGTGCATGCAGTTGTCTTCATAATTTTTATCGCTTGGATCGTTTTGGGCCCTGCACGGCTTGTCCAGATTATGGCCTTATCTGCAAAAACGATACAGCAATACTGGCAGCAAATTATTTCTGGAAATGGAGCAACAAAACGACGATGGACAATTACACGAAATTTGTTGATAACATTTACACTCATGGAACTGAGTACAGTAAAAATTTCTCTATATTTCATGGCCCACTGCCCAAGCCACTGAAATGTCCCTATCCAGGGTCCTGCAAGGGTGGAATTGGCTCAGCGTGTGAGATCGGATACGAAGGTACTTTATGTGCAACTTGTTCTCACAATCACTACCTTCGATTTAACAGATGTCTGGAATGTCCAAACCAGATTGCTACGGTCATTTCATGTGTTGCACTGATTGCTTTCTTTGCTTTGCTGTTTGTGATGATTTTCTGGGGAGACTCCAGACGCACAGGAAACGATGGTACTCGTACTGTGGCAGATGTCATCATGTCCTGCTCCAAGATCGTGATTGGATTTTATCAAGTTGTTTCTGGCATTTTCTCGGCATTGGTTGGGGTCCACTGGCCTGTAATCCTCATCTCCATGGAAAAATGGTTGAAGTTCGTTGAAGGAAACATTTTACAGTTTGCACCACTGAGTTGCATTCATTCTTTTCTCCGACTGGACCCATTCATACAGTTTACTTTTGCCATTGCTATAAATATCCTAGTCGTTTTTCTGATACTACTCTATCTCTTCCTGAAAAAGAGACATTTCATCAAGATGGAGATTTCCATCTCCGAAAAAATGAAGAAAATCTCAAGCTTGAAGAAGTCGTGCTATCGAAATATTCTGTTATTTCTTCTTTTGTCATATCCAATTACAAGTAAGAAGATTATTGACATTCTGCCCTTGCCTGGAGTTTGCGTGACCTTGTGCTTCAACAACAATGGAAGCGAATGTGTTTCTCTTCTGAAGGCTGATTACTCCATCCATTGTTTTACTACTCGACATGATATCTTCTGGCGCATTGCCGCTGCCTTTTCCCTGTATCCTGCTGTCTTTCCTTTGTTGCTACTGTTTCCCATTTACAAGTACCGGAATTGTAATCCTGAGGAAGAAGAAATGGCTTTTGGCTTTAGAGTGTTTTTTGAAAATTATAAAGAGGGCTACTGGTTTTGGGAGATTGTGGAGATGTACCGAAAGCTTGTGCTAATCTCATGCATCCTTCTGTTTGAGTCTGACAGCCGTTCTCAAATTGGTTTTACTGTGATCGCAGCCAGTGTTTCCGGTATTACGTATACCATATTTCGCCCAATGAAAAGCAAATTTGAAGATCGACTCCAAACATTTGCGCTTTGGATAATATTCTTTAATGTTTGTCTCGGTGCAATACATTCACAGCCTGACGTCAGCAGTAATCAAGGAGAAGACAACTCTATGTTTATCAATGTAGTGTTTGTTGTTCTAAATGGTGCCGTGTTGATATGGTCCATAGGTAAGTCTTTCCTGCAGCACAAAGAAAATAGGTAAAATCAGAAGAAGTTTAAGTAAATCAATTGAATTTGATAAAATAGGTAATAAGGTGATCGTTGTTTAACTATGTACTAAAATATACTAGAAAAGGAGATGCGAGAATGTGGTTCTGTTGTATATGTTCACAACGCGAAACCCTCTCTTCCTGTCACGGATTGTCACTAGGCCGTCACGGATTTTCAATGAAAACTTAGCTTTTTAAAGCGAATTTGGCCTTCATCCGTCACGGATTGTCATTAGGCCGTCACGGATTTTCAATGAAAACTTAGCTTTTTAAAGCGAATTTGGCCTTCATCCATCACGGATTTTTAATGAAAACTTAGCTTTTTAAAGCGAATTTGGCCTTCATCCGTCACGGATTATAGCTAGGCCGTCACGGATTTTAGCAAAAACTTAGCTTTTTAAAGAGAATTTGGCCCTCATCCGTCACGGATTATAGCTAGGCCGTCACGGATTTTAGCAAAAACTTAGCTTTTTAAAGAGAATTTGGCCCTCATCCGTCACGGATTATAGCTAGGCCGTCACGGATTTCAGCAAAAACTTCGCTTTTTAAAGAGAATTTCATTCGTCACGGATCCGGCAGGTATATGTCACGGACAACACCGTCACGGGTTTTACCCATTTTGACCGTCACGGATGTTCGACCGTCACGGTTTTTACCAACGCCCCGTTATTGGACGGAAAATAAGTTAAAGCGGCAACATTTCATCTGGGTAGTTACTTTTATTTATATATTTCTGACACGTTTTATTTAATAATGTTCTATTTAAGTGTTATAATATATTCCTAGAAAGCAACGGCTTAGTTCGAGTCAAGATATCGCTTGATTATTCCATTAGACTCATTTTATCTCATCTCATTTTTTGTCTCATCAGCAAAGGCACTGCTTTATCTGAGGGAAAACTGGAGATCACTATCTTCCTGCCCTGTGCGATGTTTTCACCATATCTGTCACAGATGTCTTGAAGACCGTCACAGAGAAAACATTTATTTTCTTAATCAACCAACAGACGAGGAACCGTTCTTTGAAGACTAAAGCTATGTGCCCTTATGATGGCTGTTTGTCTAATTCTTCATAAAAATTAAATGCCAGGCTTTTGCTTTGTTTTCTTCTGGCTGTTTATTGTCAGGCTAGCTTAACGTTGTAGCTAAAATAAGTTTACCGTTAATTACACTGTAACTGTAATAAATATTGCATTCAAGGTGACGATTTCATTTTTCGCTGCTATTTTCTATTTTTCTGGCTAAAAGCCAATCAAAGTCCTAGCGGACAACTACCCGAGTTCTCTTTTAGCCATGCAAAACACCAAACATTTAAGTGGAACAAACATCAAGTTTTTATAGAGAAAATAATTATAATATTTGTAAAATGTTTATTCTGCGTTACCATTTTTCGTGCCAAAGGCAGGACACATGTTTTAAAATATTGTGCAATCATATTAGTAATATTGGTTTTAGCAACGGTTTGATTGGTCGTGTCCATGGATGTTTATGAGGATCGTCTTTTATACCCCCACAGTGTTTACCGGGACAAGTCTCTGACCTCTTGGAATGCGTGATCCTGATCTGAAACGTTTCACTTTATGCTCAGAGTGCTCGCTAAAAGTTTTCACTTTTTCGCACTTGACAAGTTTTAATGCAGACATTATATTGTAGCTATTTTCTTGGGCTAGGTCCACACTACGCCGGACTTAGAAATTTGAAAACGGAGTTTTCACTTTAAGAACTCATCAGATGTTTTCCTTCAACACCACGCCGGTGGATATTTAAAACGGGGTTTTCATTGTGGTTAAAAACAGTTACTCATTAAATGAGTTTCCTCCTCACTACACCGGAGGAATTTCGCAACGCAACAATCAGCGGTAACTTTGGATATGTGTGTTTGAGGAAAACTCGAGTATGGAAATCACGTGATTATCGCGATCAATACTTTTCGGAAAGCTCCATTTTCAAAATGTTTTCTGCCCACATTGTGTTTTTCAAATACCTTTGGTTTGTACAGAGTTTCCGGAAAGCTCCGTTTTCATGCATGACAACAACAACAAACACAACGACAACAAAAATTTATTCCTTTTTTTAATAATGGGCATGAATTTCAAAAATAATTAAGTTAGATACTTAAATATAATGACAGTTGAACTCGCAGGTAAAATAGGCTAATCTAGGCGGATCACATTTATATCTACATTATTCCATTAATATGCAATAAGTATACATGTACTATACAACTATTTAGACGAAGGTTTACGAAACGTTTTATTACAAGCTTTACGAGCTATTTTTGACTGGCTACCAGTTACATATTATTGATACCTGGAGCTTTGACTAACCAGAAATAAGCTAAACGATGGGTTGAAATTAATCTGTCACCAAATTTAAAAAAAATTGAGTGAAGGTGTCGTCTTCAACATAGTCATCCTTATCTGAAAGAGTCCCATATTAAAATTCGTGAATTTTAAGAAGATTGATGTTGATGGTTGGCCTAACCGTAGCAGCGTAGTGTGGACGCTGCTTCAGTGAGTTTTTTTGGAGCTTAGGGATGTGTCATCATACAGTGCGTACTTACTGCTGATAGCTTAATTGTTTATTTCAGCTGTTACAAGTACATTCTCTATTATTTTTGAATTATTTTTGTGCTAACTCAAACATTGTGCTTATTAAAACATTGTAGATTATGTACCCCTTTGTCCGCGTGAGACATTTTCAGACTGCAGACCTACAGACTCGGCTATATAAATATTTTTTATATTCTGTTTTTTTGCCTTTACTTTGCTGGAAGAGCAACAATAATTAATTTAGTATGAAGTCCACAAATGGCAGGCATTGCCCTTTCTTCTGGTAAGACCATATCATATCATTGTTTACGATCTGTCTTTTTCTATTGAGAACAGGAGCCATACAATTGAGGACGGAGACCGTTAGTGTTGCGATCCGCGCGCGCCTATGATATGGGACAATTTTTCTATATCTAGAACAAGTTGCGCCATCCTAACGTCATATATCCGCGCTGATCCATGCACGCCGGTAGCCACCATATGTTTCTACTGCCAACAAGTTCTTTAGGGGAAGTACATGTGAAGCTTTTTTTTTTTCTACTGCATCACCATGATCATACAAATGAAAAGTGCATCAGGGCACACTGTTTTGCAGCTTTCGAATTCTAAAATACAGTAAAAACCCGCGTGTAAGAAACTACTTTTTTAGAGTTTGGCAAAACAGGTTCTTATATTTTGGGGTACTTACTGGCATTTTAGGCTAAGTAGGTTCTTAATTAGGTTCTTAATTTTTACGGAGTAGAAAATAGTATAATATATGGTTTGTTCTTCATTATAAAATGTTATTTTATAGAATAAATGCTTATAATCAAGAACAAACCAGTTTCAAAAAAATAAAACCAGTTTCAAAAAAATAAACCAGTTTCAAAAAATCAAACTGATTTGACAGTTCACATTTAACATACATTGTGCATTTTTAGTTTCACTGTGCAATTTTTTGATCTCTAAAGACAACCTTTTTTGGTAAAATATTATAAATAAAATAGTTTAACCCCACATATAAGAACCTGTTGGAATTTTTTTGGCTAAACAGGTTCTTATATTTTTGGGTATTAAAGAAGCAAATTTCTGCCAGGAGGTTCTTAATTTTCTAGGTTCTTACACGCGGGTTTTTACTGTATCTACTGAAACAGGGGGGTAAATCTCCCTTCTCCCTACTTTCTGAGCCAATTTCTCCCTCCTCCCTACTTTTTGAGCCAATTTTTCCCTCCTCCCTAAACGGTTACGTTTCTTTTTCTCCCTCCTCCCTACTTTTTCCCCCTATTTCTCCCTCCTCCCAACTTTTTTGGACCATTTCTCCCTCCTCCCTATTCTGTTCCTCCCCCCTCTAGAAGGACTTAAACCCTGAACGAAAATTGACCGAATTAGGATCCTGCAGGGAAGCTCGCTGATACTTATCTCCCGGAAAGACTCTATACGTCCATCATCAGACATACCCATCTCAAAACGGACTCCGCACTTTTTAGGCAACGCTTTCACGATGTTAATTAGGGACCACTGTTTGATAAACAACCAACGCACATGCGGTTCAATCAACTGCCCTACGGCTCGAAAGAGCCTCATTTTTGAAAGAGTCAAACCACCGTAAACGCTACTCTTTAAAAGCTGTGATGTTACCTGCCAAATGCTAGAATTTACTTAACAAATCCACTTACCGTTAAGCCTCTAGCTCCCGCTTCTAGCTCCCACTACAACATGTGCGACGGTGCCAAGGAAAACGCAGCCTTCGCGAAAACGCGTGCTCGTGATCGGATCGACCGTTGCTTGGTTACGAAGATCCTTCCTTCCTGATTGGATTACGATGGCCATAAAGGGCGATCTCGCATGTTCGACTCATCCCCGCAAATAAGTATCGACCCCGAAGTAGTCCCTTGGGATTGCTAACAGCTTTTGATTTTAATAATACTGCTACCGCAAATACTCGCTTCTGATTGGTTGGAAGATGATCAATTTATCCCAAATTGTATCGATAACTGAACAATTAAATTTTAATTGTATCGGTCGCATTTGATCGGATAAATTCAGGTTTGCCGTTGACGACAAACAAAAAAAGCTTGGCATGAAGAAGCAGTAGTAAACAAAAACAAAAACATAATCGACCGAAACTTAGCTACCCAGATATTTGGAGAGAAAAAATCCGAAAGCCATTGAAAATCTCTCGCTCGAAGAACTTGAAGAGGTTCTCGGAGATTTCTACACCGAATTAAAGTAGTTACACAAAAAAGACAGCATCTGCGGGCCAGAGTCCCGAAGACTACGGGGCGCATTTTGGTGTAAGAGGAAGGCAAGAAAACTTCAACTCTCGCAATGAACACTTCAAGTCTGCAAAAAATGACAATGGCCGCGCGTATGTCATGTTTGCCGAGTCAAACCCCACAAAGATGAGAATATCTACCCTAAAGCTTCAAGGAAGGATGGTCGTTCCAGGAATGGCGGCGACTAGTGAGAAAAACGTCCAGCTGGCGTTTCTGAACGACCAAGCAAAGCAATTAAAGTCCATGGTTTGAAAATCTTAAAAACTTACAAACCTTGTTGACGAATACTTTGAACTAGGCTTCCCGCTTCAACTTCACTTGTGTTTGCACGGTTATCCTCAGTTTTCCCGAATGAACTGTCCTTGTATCTTTAGCTCCGTGTCATAGTTTAAATCAAGGCTGTAAGCGTTTCTTAAAACGTTTTCACGCAAGTTGTAAACAAAATAAAACGCTTTTTGATACCGCCTCGACTGGTTTCGACGTGCAATTCCTTTCCTGTACATGTTGATTATTCATCAAAAAGTCGCTCATGCGTTCAGAGTTTTGACAGCTTCAAAGCCAATGAAATTGTACATAACGTTACAAACTTGGAAACTGCTCGTCTATGTGGCTCAGTCATTTTCGAAAGAAAAATATTATCGTATGGAAAACTTTGGCGAAAATTAAAGTGACAAAATTAAACTAACATATTTTATCATACCTTTGCTTCATTCTAGCAACCCTCTATAGCAAAACGACGTCAGCCAGAAGCTTGTATTTACGGTTGCCGTATTATTAAAAGGAAATCTGTCTTCTTTCTCGAAACAATTAGGGATTAATTGTACTTGTGAACAGATCGGACTTTTTCTAATTTCCACTCGTGGCTGCGGCAGCCACTCGTGGAAATTACTAAAAAGTCCGATCTGTTCACGCGTACAATTAATCCCTAATTGTTTCTCGAACAGACCGATTTCCTATACAAAACGAGGATAACTAAGTAATTGATTTAAAACGAGGATAACTAAAGTAGTCGAGGTGAACTGGCTGTTCGAGCGAGAGTAAAGTAGTCGAGATGAAAAAGCTGTTCAAACGAAGTTCATTTGCTGGTCTGTATGTAAATTACATGTTGTTGGTGACGTGATGTGATAAACGTTACGTTGTCTTGGACGAGCGACATTAAATGCGCGCATGTTCTTCTTTTTCTAGTATGGTTTTCAAAACAACACAAGTCGCGCTATTGTTTTGAGACTTTCTTGTTGTGATTGTAGTCTTTAACATTGCCTTCGTAGCTAATTTTTTATTCATTTATTTACTTATTTATTTATTTATTTATTTACTTATTTTGGAGTCGTTTAAAAAAACATCAGACACAACTAAGCGATTTATACAAAGTAAGCTGATATCTTAGTGTTACTGCCGGTGCAGCGCATCGTTCAACGTTACGCGGACCGTGTGAGTGTTTCACACGACTAAACAAGGTAGAACGAATCTCAGTCTCCTTTGCTTTTGGTTTAATGTTATTGTTGCAGAGCGGGCGTAGCGAGCGAGCAGCAACATAAGCGATTCTGGCGTGGATTCCAGTGAGAAATTTTGCTCTGATTTACCTGTAAACCGATGGGAAGGGATCGTGACTGACTTTCACAACTCTTGCTTTTCTTCTTTTAAAATTCAGTTCGTGAGAGTTTGTAAATCTGGACGATTAATAGTGACAGCTTATTTTAGACTTAGTATGTCATTTCTTAACAGTCTCGCCTCCGTGGTCGAATTCTTAAATCAGATGAAGAGAAATCGTCGTTAGTAAAACTTGTAGACTAATTAAAACAACCGGAAATTGTAGGACACACGATCTATTCCTTTTCATCCAAACATGAATTTTAACTTGAGTTTTAGCATTTTCACACTTCCGGTGATGGACACGTCTTCGATCGACGCTGTCGACACTTTAGAGACATTTAAAGCGTACCAGTACCGAATTTAAAAGTGAGATTTCTACTCCTACAATTTCCACATCCTTCGATCTTGATCTTTTCGATTTTTTGGTAAAGGGGAGGTAGATGTGTATCGTATGTGCATGTGCTCTATAGTCTCGATCCCTTGTCATGCATGAAGTTGATGCATACAAGGACAGATTTTAATTCACACACCACAATTTGACACTTCTTTAAAAATAGAGGTAATAATGTAAGACTTGGAACACGCAGATAGATTAATGACCACGTAAAATATGTCACTATCGTCAGAATGTGCCACAGCATTACTATCTTTTAGATATATACATAGTTGTAATCCCGGCAAAAGGATCAGGTGCTGCGTGGTACAGGTATCAGTTAAAAAGTTGTAATTATTAATAACGTAGTGCCAAAGAAAAAACGAGGTCTACAGCAAACGTTTTCGGGCCTAGCCGTTCTTCAGCGCTATGTTGAGTTTTGAATGGGACATCGTTTTTACTTTAGCACTACGTCATTAATACTTACAACTTTTTATCTTTTAGATACCCTAGTAAGGATCTGAAGAATATAAGCAAAAAATCGAAAACAGTGACACAAAACCACGTTTCACTGGCCATCCTAATCCTTCCCATCATAACGAGCCAGACGTTCTTAGCAACCAAAAAACAGACCTGGGATCCCGTGGAAATCTCGAACTTTTAGTCTATGATCTCCACGGGATATCCAGTGGCTTGTAACATTCCAGTGTAATCATATCCCTGGCGGTGATCGTTTGTGTTCCTCAAAACGCGTCAAGTTTTGCACGAATGTGTCATAACCCTTAAGATAGGATATGTAACAAGTTCCTATAATGTCACGCACGACGAAAAAAATCACTATCACGATTTTGTTACATATCCCGAAGTACTCAGCAACTGTATTGCATGGTTATCAACCTGGATGAACCAGAAAGGATATGCAACAAGTTCCTATAATGTCACGCACGACAGAAAAATCACTATCACGATTTTGTTACATATCCCGAAGTACTCAGCAACTGTATTGCATGGTTATCAACCTGGATGAACCAGAAAGGATATGCAACAAGTTCCTATAATGTCACGCACGACAGAAAAATCACTATCACGATTTTGTTACATATCCCGAAGTACTCAGCAACTGTATTGCATGGACTTCAACCTGGATGAACCAGAAAGGATATGTAACAAGTTCCTATAATGTCACGCACGACGGAAAAATCACTATCACGATGAGTACTCAGCAACTGTATTGCATGGACTTCAACCTGGATGAACCAGAAAGGATATGTAACAAGTTCATATAATGTCACGCACGACGAAAAAAGTGACTATCACGATTTTGTTACATATCCCGAAGTACTCAGCAACTGTATTGCATGGACTGCAACCTGGATGAACCAGAAAGGATATGTAACAAGTTCCTATAATGTCACGCACGACAGAAAAATCACTATCACGATTTTGTTACATATCCCGAAGAACTCAGCAACTGTATTGCATGGACTTCAACCTGGATGAACCAGAAAGGATATGTAACAAGTTCCTATAATGTCACGCACGACAGAAAAATCACTATCACGATTTTGTTACATATCCCGAAGAACTCAGCAACTGTATTGCATGGACTTCAACCTGGATGAACCAGAAAGGATATGTGACAAGTGCCTATAATGTCACGCACGACAGAAAAATCACTATCACGATTTTGTTACATATCCCAGAGTACTCAGCAACTGTATTGCATGGACTTCAACCTGGATGAACCAGAAAGGATATGTAACAAGTTCCTATAATGTCACGTACGACGAAAAAAATCACTATCACCATTTTGTTACATATCCCGAAGTACTCAGCAACTGTATTGCATAGACTTCAACCTGGATGAACCAGAAAGGATATGTAACAAGTTCCTATAATGTCACGCACGACGGAAAAATCACTTTCACGATGAGTACTCAGCAACTGTATTGCATGGACTTCAACCTGGATGAACCAGAAAGGATGTGTAACGAGTTCCTATAATGTCACGCACGACGAAAAAAAATCACTTTCACGATTTTGTTACATATCCCGAAGTACTCAGCAACTGTATTGCATGGACTTCAACCTGGATGAACCAGAAAGGATATGTAACAAGGTCCTATAATGTCACGCACGATGGAGAAATCACTATCACGATTTTGTCAATGTCACGCATGCAGTTTTTGTAAAATATCCTATAACGCTCGGCAACGTCGAAAAACTACGTTTACGTTTGCGTGGGCAAACCAGAGAGTAGTTATAATATGTGCCTTTATGCTGATATTCTATGTATCCAGGATTGTTTTTCAGACTAGTGTACCGTGCGGAGTTCAGTATAGGGTCTAACGTACTCACAAACGAAAATACTGATGTTTAGAAGCTATCTCAAGTCCTCATACAATCTAAAACCACGACAATGCATGTAATTAAAGTTATGATATGAATAAAAGATTAATCTGATGACTTAGCTTGGTGCCATCGTCTTGTTGAGTTTTGAGTGTGTTGTCTTGATTCGATGCTCTACGAGGTTGGTCACGGTCGGCGCTAGCTGAAGACAGTCTCTGGTTCTCTCTGTTGTTCTTGAATTCATGTCCAAGCTAATTGCGGTTGTCGGTTTCGTTTGGTTTTCAACAACTGTTTTATGGCTTGAGCGACAACAAATCCAAATGTAGAGGCTGGGACAGCTTCTTTGTTGCTCTTCTCGCGAAAAGAAAACCAGCGCGCCTTCTTTAACTCCTCGAGGAAAATTCGACTGGAAACTAGCTCAATTTCGCAAAAATGCCTCAGCAGAAACACCATATCTTCTAATTCGGAGGCAAATCTCGTTTTGTGCCCGTTTTCAATGACCGACGACGTGTTCATTCGGAGTCTGTATTATATGAGCGAGCAATATTCCCGCGTTGTGAAAATTTATTTTAAAAAATCAATTATGCGGCCAGATCGTATCTGAAAATAACCAGGTTACTTTAGTACACAATTACTCTCATTAAAAGCAATTATCGCAGACCACAATAGAACCGCAAAATTCTTGCGATGACAGCAACCTAACAGATAAATGACGTCACGCCATAGCAACCGGACCTGCCGAATTTTTTAGCTTCCGGTTAGCTCTGACTCGTGATGTGCGCATGACCACAGTTCCTTGCGGCATACCACTGCACATCCTAAAACTTTTACTCGCGCATAACCACAATTCCTTGCGTTTAGTAAGAAAAAGTGATTACAAGCCCCTATGATGTAATCACATATAAGCCAGACCCATGCCTTAATTCAGATGCGTAATTTTCGGACCTCATTGGTGCTGCTTTCAGCTGCCAAGTTTTATGGGGATCTTTTCTGCTAGCAGCAAGGTTATGGATAAAGTATTTACGTTTGGGATATTTAATTGAGTTGTTGAAGGAGTCGGTAAAAGAGACCCTACCCTCTTCAGTGCTTTGACAGCTGAACACCAGTAGTCCAACAGCGGAGACGCGGGTGACGTGCCTGGGCCAAATTACCAACTCGGCTATGATAAAGATCCCCCGTGTGCGTTCAACTTGATCAAATGGAGCCACTTTGGCGGCTACAGCCCTGACAACTACATTTAAGCCTTGACTTCTAATGATATCCGGCCAGCAGCTGTTTTAAGGCGACTTTCGTTGTCACCGAATGAAATATATTCACGTGTGAACTGCACTTCGAAGTGGTAATTTTGAACGAATGAACGAACGAAAGAACGAACGAGCAAACGAGCGAACGAACAAACAATCAAATGAGAGGGAGAAAGGATCAGCAATGTGCCCTTGTTTCGCGGTAAGTTTTTGGAAAACCAGAGAAGCGTCCTCGTCATTGGTAACTCAGAAGAGCACACGCTACCACCACGAACCGTGGCTAAATTTCGATATTCCATGGTGCCATTTATATGGTCTAGAAGTGTGTAGACCATGAAAAAGATGTGTTTCATAATTTGCTTTTTATATCACCAATGAGTTTAAGGCTAATTCAGTGCAAAATTGCGTGTGCGTATATATTTCAATGAAGCCGATATTTAAATTACAAATTTCGCCCAGATGTCTCAATCGTTTCTTCACCACTTACAGGTTTTAGTTTATTGAAACTGTTAGTTTCCATTGGAAAGTAAGGTGCTGTGAGTGAAGTTTATGTTGAAGATGTTTTTTATGTCATTTAGGTAGTATTGTAGAGGGACGAGGTAGCCTGCGAGCAGGCTTATGTTGGAGCGCAGGAGAGAATTGAAGCACAAGTGCGCGCCGCGAGCGCCAAATCGAACGGCGAAGCCGCGAGACAAGAAAGTGAGCCTGCTCTGATCTCTTCAAATTTTTTATTTCCACCCCGGAAACCGAAGAAAAATTAAGCCAACTAATTTTCATCGGACATATAACGTTGGTTGCTCAGATTTCTTAGGAAAATTGTAAATCTTTTTTATAACAGCATGCAGGCGCTATATACGTTGCTGATAAAGAAAAAACCGTCATAGTCTATGTCTAGCAAGGACCGCCACACACTTGATTCCAAGTGATCTTGCTTTTCACAGTCTGGTCTTTCATGAAAGCTTAACGCGTTCGTGTTGTTTCGTTGCCCTTTTGCAATCACAACAGGGTCACATACGTTACGCTAGCGTTTGTGATTTTACTCTTGTCTTATGCAGACGGCAACACGACAGATACATCTTGATTTCCTGTTCCCTCTTTAGTTTGAAATTTAACCAGAAACATCAGTAATACGTGGACTTACTCAACTCGTCCTCCGAATCCAAATGTGGACGACTTACATATGTAATCATTACCGACGGGATCTAATCGCTCCTCATGAAACATAATATATTGACGGTTTTCGCGCCTTTGGCGCTTTTCGACTAATGGTATTTCACTTCGATCTGGCGAAGCAGAAATGAAAAACTTACAGAGTTCAGGACAGGCTCACTTTCTTGGCACCTCTTCACCAGACGCCTTCCCGCCGGATCGTTTTGCTCTTCGTCGCTCGCGCGCGTGACTCTAAGGTGAGCCTGCTCGCAAGCTAGGGACGAGGTAACATGTGCTACAAGATAAGAATATTTTGCCAAAGGCTAATGGGCTTAAACCCTCTGTACACTAATGCGAAAACCTTTCATCGAGTATTCACGGTTAATTTATGAGAACAAGATATTTTGTACCACGCTGTTTTGATGTTCACTGAAACGCCCACCCCCCCCCCCCCCCCCCGTTAAACTGAGGAAATTGCTTGTTAGATGTTTAAATGCTTCTTGAAAATCGTTTCAAGTTGACTTAGTACCGTTCGACGACTTGCGTTAAACCATTTGTGTTATGCATTCTGAAAGCTCATCCGCGGTCACGCTGTTACTCTACGCTGATTGCATGATGCTAAAGAATGCATCCAATCAGGTGGAGCAAACAGAGTGACTATTGCTCCTTAGCACACGAAATCCCGGCCGCGGATTCTGGTCGCTTCGAAAGCTGCATTTCTCGATTGTAATTTTTTTTTGGCGGTTAGCACTTGGATTTTAAATGGATCTCCGATTGAATGCTAAAGGGAAGAAGCCGGACGATTAAAATTTCTGGGTGAAAATCTGCTTGGCGCTGGAGCAGTCGAAAATGAACTTTCCACCCAGTGACTCCTTAACTCTTATAACGTGTAGCAAGCGTCATCGCCAAACCCACCAAATCGTTCAAATTCACGGCCATTTTGAACCGCAAAAGTTTTGTAACGAGCAAACGGTTTAAGTGGAAACAAGAAAAAATGATGGGACAGAGAGGGAGGCTCCCAGTCCTGGCCTTGGGATATGTCAAATCCACTAAAATTATTTTAGGATTGCCGGAAAAAGCGGGGGTACACTTCCTTTTACGTCCGCATGATACCATTCTGTTACTGATCACGCAATTTAGAAACGGCGGTCCACAGGGAAATACGTCGACAGAAGTGTCTTTTACGGGGTGATGCTCGATATACCAAGTCAATATATGCACTATTGTCTCGTTCTTTTGTGTGAAGTCTATTGTGTTATTGTGTAAGGGATAGGAATCATTGTTGTGTTCTTTGTGACGTAACTCGAGACTTGCTATTCACTTGGTATATCGTGCACCAGCCCTTTTACGGGTATATTTGAGAGAGATGGTATTTCTGGATGGATAAATCAAAGTCACAACTTGTTGGGAATAAAATGGCTTATACAGTCGGACGGAAATGCAGTTCTGAGTGGTCAACAAAAACAACAAAACGTTCCGGCTGGACATGTTATAAAGGTCGCGGCGGCTGTGTTGCACTGGCACTTCTATAAATGGAGTTTACCCGAGCCCATGGACTTGGACATTGATATTGGCAACGACAATGAGATTTTCTCCTCACATTGAAGATTGAAAGCTTACACTTGTGAAAATTAACGAAAGGTGAAGGCTGACGTGGCATGAACATGATCAATGGGAGATGACATCTCCGTCTTTGCCGGTTTCCTTTGTTAGAAAAGCAGTCAGGAGAACTGAGTTATCCCTTTCGCTCAGTTCAGAGTCCTTTGGTTCCTGGTTTAAAATTATTTTTTGGGCCTAACTGCCAAATACCCCCGCCACTTATTTGCTGCTTACATGGGAGTAATTTTGTCGTTGAATTGAAAATTATTTCACTTCAACGTTGTTCTGTTTCTCTGTGAATTCAAAATTATTTCTGCACGGGTTTCTGTCGCTGATCGCGTCGCTCAAAGCTACAGGAGCTTTTTTGTCGCCATAACAGTATTCCCAGCTAGGTCAGTTCTTACATTCCCATGATCGCCATGCTTTTAGTTGTTTAGTCCCTGTGCTGGCATTCAAAATTATAACATTATTTCCGGCTCTCTCTGAACGGTACTCTGCGAGCCTGACCCTCCAAGGTGTTTGTTATTGTATTCCTGATCAACATTATTTCTGTCACTGGTCGTCCCACTTCAAGCTGTTTGCAAGTTATTTCTCTCGCTGGTCGCTTCGCTGCGAACGTTTTTGTCACTGTACTGTTATTCAACATTACTTCTGTTGCTGATCATCTCCAGCTCCGAGCTGTTATTTTGTTGAGTTATTTTCTAGGCCGATAGCTACACTCCGAGTTGTCGCACGGTTGAAAATTGCTTTGCTGAGGTATAGTATTCAAATTGGTTTCTGTCGATGATCACTTGGCTTCGAGTTGTTTTGGTTCCGGCCTGTTTCAAAATATTTTAGCGATCCTCCGAATGGTTTTGCAGCTCGACCATAATTACTTCTCCAGCCGGGTTGAGAGCAATTTTGTCGCTCGGTTCAAAAACAGTTTTTCCCTGGGACCCAAACTAGTTTTGTTCGGTGTGCTAAGATTTCTTTTGTCGATGCGTTCAGTGGTATGAGGATCGCTACAGAGTGAAACAGTATTCCATGTTATGTTACAGTATCGAACAATACGATACTTCTCTGCATGTTGTTTACAATTAACAAATGAAAGCAATTAATTAAATTCTTTATTGTTTTCATCGCTGTTTTCTTTGGTTCAAGTTCTCGGAGGACAAACATTGATATTCCTTCAGGCCCCCTAGCGTTTTTATTCCAAAGAGGTTGTGGTTCTTTAGCCGCTTCTACTGGCGAAACGTATTTCCAGGCCGACCGCCATTTCAAAATTCCCAGATCAACAGATGAAAGGTATCATGCGGACGTCTGGGGAAATGGACTTCCGTTTCCGCCTAAAGCTAAAAATGACTTTAGTGGATTCAACATATCCCAGCTAACGCCCTCAATGTGCCTCCCTGTCCCATCATTTTCTCTTGGTGGAAAGCATAATTTTAAACACTTCGGAAAGCTTGAGAATTAGTTTAGACAAAAACGTACGCAGAATTACGCAGCCGGCAAATGACGAGTGTCGTTAATCTCGCATGTAAACAATAACCTAATGACCTTTTACATTCGCAAAAGTCCAAAATTTTCGCCCCTAAACTTGGAAGAAGTTTCTCATGCGTTATATCTTTTGATCTTTCCACAAATGCAACCATAAATGAATCAGTACTTAGCCATGCGGTTAAATAACATTAAAAAAAAATTCATTTATTCATTTATTTATTCTCAAACAGAAATGTACATAGCAACTTCCTCTGCTCGAATATAGCTCAGCTAGTCGAGACGGGCAGAAGACATTTGGATACAAATTAATTCTATAAGATGAAGTTAAAAAAAAAGAAAGAGAAAGAAAGGAAAGAGAAAGGAAAAGGAAAGATAGAAGATAGAACTACAGTTATTACAATACGTCGAAAAATTACAGAATTACGAGCCTATTATACATTCATCTTGTTTAATTTATTAACTAAAGTAGGTGTGTCAACATAAGTATCCTCCAGTTCCAGAATACGTAAAAGGAGCTGATGTAAAGAATCTTTAAATTTATGTTTAGCCGGGAGTATTCGGATACTTTAAGGAATACTGTTCCAAATTATTGCACCAAATATAGAAAATGAATGTTTTAAGTCCTGGAGTATTTAATGTTAAAATTATCTATCTCTGGATAACCTTGTCCAGGACAACTCGGATTAATATTAATCGAATTAATATTAATCTTAATGATTATTATAATCCAGTAATAGATTATTGTAATCGTATAATAGATTATTATAATCTAGTGATAAAGAATTATAATTACTGAGGTTTTAGCCGTGCCTTAATCAATTAAGATCAATATTAATCCTAATTGATTAATATTAACCCTATGTAGCTCTAACATTATCCCCACCTTTGATTAATCTTTGTCCAAAGCTTCTAAAGACTAACATTATTTAATATCTTAGGCATCCTTATCACTATCTTATGCATTGGTGGATCGTTTTACCTGGATCTACGTATAACGTATACGAATATATATATATTTTACTAAGGGCATCTCCTGACAAATTCAGATGCATAGTTGCGATCGCGATATACTGGCTCCGAACCTCGAAACAGCGTGTCTTTGGGATTGTCGCTATTCCTACGCAGCTGGTAGTTATTTAGTCCCTTTCTTAAGGTCCCCTCTTTTGTAAAAGCACATGCCCACGGCACGTATTTGCTGACCCAGAGGCGCTGGCTCTTTTTCATCTTCTTCAAGGGTGAACATCGTGTTATCTACTAGCTCTAGCATATGCAAGTGATCGTCATGTGACTGATGGGATCTGTGTTATATTCCGTCAGTCCCTTGTCTGTCATACAGATCTGTTACATCCGAACATTCATGGGAATTTTATCTGGATCATAATAGAGATTAATATTAATCCGGATGATATTATTAATAATAATCTAATCTTTTCAATTTTTTGCCATGCCTTAATCTATTACAGGATTATAATAATCTATTACTGGATTATAATAATCTATTACCGGATTATAATAATCCTATTATTTAACAATTATTCGCCGAAGGCGAAGTGAATATTTAGTAAATAAACCCCTTCAGGCGGCTGGTATGTCAGCTGATAATGTCCGCGGCTGAGAGATTGTCCGAAAAATGAACATTTGGCCGAGAAGCGAAGCTTCGAGGGCAAGTGTGAAATTTTGAGGACAATCTCTCAGCCAAGGACATTATCAGCTGACACACCAGCAAGCCAGAAAGGGGTTTATTTATTTTATAACCCTGCCATTAATTTTCAGTTCGCAATAAACCGCTCGTAAACTGATGGCAAAAAAGCCATTGGTGATCGGATGGCGAATGCGCGTGATTGATGTGAGGGAGCAAAGTAAATTTGATTGGTTTAACTAACTTTATTTCCACTGTGATTGGACCAAATTTGACAAGCTGTCATGTGAATTTAATTCTCGTAACGCCCCTTGGATCAAAAACTCGAAAACTTGGCGCTTTTGGTTCATATATTCCGACGTACTGTTCATAAACTTGACTAGAAAGAAATGTATTTCAGTCTCAGAATTTACATCCGTGAAACAGAGAATGTGTAAAATCTGTAGCACTTGAAAGTGGACTGATTCTTCGTCGCTCTCTCGCTTGAGATGAAGTACTTCAGCCGGTTGTTGTTGTTTTGAGCTAAAGGTCACCGGGGTTTCATCTCGCGTTGGTTTTCACGGCCTCTCTCTCCGAAGTAGAGAATGGTGTTAAACCATGCCGAATTTGCAAAACTTTCTGGAGCATTCAGAACAAACTGCGACTGTATGGTTTTCCTTCCACTGAGTTTTCTGGCTTCTGCGTAAAAAAGGTTTCAGCATGGTTGACAATTCTGCCGACTCCATCAAGTGCGACTGGAATTTTTCTCTCCTTCCTCCACGCTAAAGTCGGACGTGAACGGTTGGTTTATTTTATAGTTAGTTATCACATTGTATAAATCTTTATTTTGTAAAATGAATCGGTTTAAATTTAGGTAGGACTAAATATCAAAAGTCTACTCGTGACTTTCTCCACCTTCAAAGACATTGACAGCGTATTTTGGTGACTTTTTTGTACTTTCCGAAACAGCACTTGCCATCAGCTTTTTAATGTCACCATCGCTAGACTCAGTAACACTAGTTTGGTTTCCTTTAGCTTCCATATTATATAGATTTAGCCAAGCCTAAAAGCGGCACTTCAATTGTTAACAATTAAAATAATCCAACTCTCTGAGGTAAATCAGTGAACAATCAGATGTAGTTGTGGCCTAACAGTGAATTGCACCCGCGTTGGATTAGATTTCAATGCAAATGAGAAAAACTAACCATTAAATTAAATTAAAAGGGCTATTGGGTGGATTGAATGCACTAAATAAATCAAAAGAGTAACACTTTTGCAGTGTCTAAAAGCTGGTCCAAATATAGACATCTTAAATTTCTCTTTAGGTTTTAAAATTGTTTGCATTCCAGTTAGTAGCTCTATTGTCCTTTGTCTATATTGAATGTGCTGGAACTATTTATACACAAATTGAGATGTCTAGTGGCAAACATGTATGTTTCCACCCGCGTTGGATTAGATTTCAATGCAAATGAGAAAAGCTAACCATTAAATTAAAAGGACTATTGGGTGAATTGAATGCACTAAATTGCCTGATGACAATATAATTCATCCATAAAGTACAAATAACTATGAGTATGACTTACCATTAATGTAAATTTTATAGATGAAGAGTCACTTTCCAGTACAGTGTGTACTGTAATAAAGTCATTATGATTATTGTTAATTTGCCATGAGTGTGGAGAATAAGGCGACAGGTAACTAATAACTTAGTGATAGCCCTGTGTATTCCCAAGGTACCTCTTAAAAAAAAAAAAAAAAACAGTCAGTAGACCTGATCTTGATCTTGCTCTTAGGTCATGAAAGGTGTGCAGTCTTGAGTGATGTTATTATTATGTCATTTAGATCTAGAATAAGGATATAGTTTAGAATCACTTTGTTGTTAAATATAGTATCTTTAGCATTAGCATATACCTCTTGAGGTGTCTTAAGTCCACGCGATGCAGCCAATTTGACATTTAATAACAATATTTTATTTTGAAATATTTTTTTCCCAAAATTGATTTCTGTACTATCACTCCAGATATTTTTGAAATCCTCTGTTCTGTAACCTTTAACTGAAATTGACTTTGGCAAATTGCAGATACCAGTACATTGTTTAATAAGCACTTTAGGACTGGAACGGTATTAACAAATTCAATATGCAAAAAAAATGCATTGACCTGCAGTTCTAAAGATGATTTGGATGCTCCCATTAGGGTGGCATTTCATTTTAAAACTCTTGGTCTATAAGCTTCAATTGGAGACAAAAGAAACTTCAAAAATTGCCAATTTTGACCTTTAAGCCTTGGAGCTATATGTTAGAATGTTGTTGTTGTTGTTGTTTTCTGGCAAAGCTCTTTTGCATTGGCTGCCACGAATCAGAGCCCCATGACTATAGAAATAATGACATGCATACATAGAAATAGGAAACCATTCAACTATTTTATCATGGCCAACATGGTTAGCAGCATGGATCGTGTGCGCATGCGCCCAGTGACGCCAACTCAGTGGAACATGGCTGCCATACTCCATCTAAATGAAAGCTAAGGCAATTGCAGCCTTGGTTTAATTGCAAATATGATATTGAAAATCCATGTTATGGTAAGTTGACAGCTGTCAAAACAAGGTATCCAGTGGCAGATCCACACCTAGAGCAAAGGAGGGGATCCAGGGGATCCAGTCTTGATTTACTTGCCCGGCTGGCTTTTTTCCCTTCTGTCATTTCTTCATTTTTTACCCAAAATAAGGGGGGGGGGGGGGGTGGGGATGGCAGGCCCCTTCCCTAGATCTGCCACTGGTGTTCGCTGACCAGCATTATGTGGCCATATCTCTGGCTCGAGTTGAAAGCTCATCAAAGTCACATGTTTTTTTTTCAAAGTTGATTATGGGCTCAAGTCAGGTTAACTTTCTAATCAGTGCAAGGTTGTTCAGAAGGTACGATTTCACTGCTTTTATTCTCACTTATCCCGGATTAGCTTAATTGGGCTTTGAACAACCCGGTCCAGGAGCTCCACTTTTAAGCTTGGCTAAATCTATAAAAATAGAAAATATACTGCAAAGGTTGGTCAAGACAAGAACGTGAACATAGGCGTTATTACAATATTTCGGCTGGCCAACACCAGCCTTCTTCAGGTTTATTGAATGGATAAATGCTTCTTACAAGATCTTTATATTCACCGGAAATGACATAAAAAGGCTACGTGATGTGTAATATTAATAAAAAAGGAAATGCATAAAAAATAATAATACATGATAACAAGGTAAAATAAACAAAAGAAAATTAAAAGGCTGCTAAATTAAATTACATTTCATCTCCTCTGTTAAGGCCTGCAGGCTCCGGTGTTTTTCCTCTGTGTATGAGGAATGCCTCACGAGCCTTTCTGATGGAGTCACGACTAGTGTGTAGTTGTTCGAGCGGTATAAGGATCATGTGATCCTCCGCGTGACCACTTGTCAGGAAGTGTCGTGAAACCGCAGTGGGGGTATAACTACAAACGGGGTTTATAATTGGTCCCCTATGTTCATTAAAACGGTCTATAAGACGACGTTTGGTCTCTCCGATGTACTGAAGATTACATTTAGTGCACTGAATCATGTAAATAACATTAGAAGTTTCACAAGTAACATATGATTTGATTTTAAACGTTTGTCCAGTACTATAAAAAAGTATATTGATTACGGCCATCCTCAATAAAAGGACATACGGTGCAACTAGTTTTATTGCACCGAAACGAGCCGGATGGAGACCTAGATTGGTCGGTGTTAGTAGTTTCCGGCAATTTAGCTCTAACTAGAATGTCACTAATGTTTTTACAACGCCGGTAGGCTACTAAAGGGAGATCAGTAAAGACAGTTTTACAGCGACCAGATGAATAAAGCACGTTAGAGTGTTTGTGAATTATACGGGATATGTTAGGTAAAGCGGGAGTATAGTTAATGACGAACGGAACAGTATCTGTCTGTTGTTTAGGTTTAGGTTTAAGAGCGTCGTTCCTAGAAATGTCAGAAGCACGTCGTATTTGGGTTTTAAGGAAGTTAAGTTCGTAACCTCGATTGACGAGGTAGTCCATAAGTTCCTTACAGCGTTGTTTGTAAGTGTCATTGTCGGAGCATATGCGTCGAAGGCGAAGTGCAAGGCTATATGGAATGGAACGTTTAGTGTGGGTGGGGTGGCATGAGGAGATAAGTAAATATTGATGTATGTCAGTGGGTTAGTGTAAAGGTCGGTTTCTATGAGACCATCCTTAAGTGAGACCATCACATCAAGGAATGGAATATTAGTGAGGGAATGCGAACAAGTGAATTTAATGGTGGGATGTAGGTTCCAAATAACGAAAATATCGTCTAGAAATCTGAGTCACGTATGAGGTAGATAAGGTGCGTTAGTGAGCGCGTCATGTTCGAATTTGGCAAGAAAAAGGTTGGCAAATGAAGGAGCCATTTTGGTGCCCATAGCAGTGTTTATTGTAACAACGCCTATGTTCACGTTGTCTTGACCAACCTTTGCAGTATATTTTCTATTTTTAAAGTTTTTTGGTCTGGTCACGATCTATTTTGATCCAACGTAGAGCACGTTTTGATCGTACACGGTTTTTGCAGTGGTTTAAAGTAGTTAAGGGGGTCGGTATGCGGACTGACCAATCAGAGCGCAGTATTTCAAATTTGGACCAATCAGAGAGCCGTATTTGGCCCACGTGACCTGCTTGGCCGTCGTATTGTTTTTAGAGGTCTGGGACCGAGTTTTAGGTTGGGTCTAGTCCCGCGCGGCCAACATGGGAGCGAGGCAGACCGGAAGTGACGTCATGGCAACCGGAAGTGACGTCATCAAACCGGAAGTGACGTCATGGCAACCGGAAGTGACGTCATCAAACCGGAAGTGACGTCATCGAAAACCGGAAGTGACCACAGACACCGTATTGACATGAAAAACAGCTTTTTTTTATTGACAATTTCATACAAGATCCATGAGTAATTCTACATTGTGCATGTCTACATCGTCGAGTTGGGCTGCCTGGGCTTGACTGAGATCTTCGTCCAGGATGGTGACCTGTTTTTCGTAACCGTAAGGGTACGAGAGGAACGTGTCGGGATCGACGACGCGTTTGTCGAAGACGACTTTGTATCGCTTGGTTTCTTCGACGGTGGACAGGGTTTTCGTGTCGGCGTTTCGTTTGATCTTGTGCGGGTTGTACACTCGGATTTCTCTCGGCTCTTCTTCGGGTTGCGTGACTTCGTCGATGACGTTTTGTTTGAGGACTTCGTAATTCAATTGAGCTTGCCCGCGCGTGTTGAGGGTGAACCCGCGTACCTTGCATTCGACTTTGCCTTGATGGGTCTTGTACCCGTAATTCTTGGGGCCAGCGGCAGCGAATTCGACGATGTGATCGTCGGGTTTGAGTTCGCTGGTGAATTCGCCGAGATGATCTCCTAAAGGCAGCATGGGTTGACCGGGTCGATGCGAGAAGATGATGGAATCGGTGTCGAAGTACAAGACCTGTTCGGGTTGGAGTCGACTGAGTCCCTCTTGGTAGAGTTTGAGTCGGGCCCAGCACGTGGTGAAGCAGGCCACGAAGATGTTAATGTTGACTTGGACGGTTTCTTCTTCGTCGACGCGTTTGTAGACCACTTCGACCATCTCGTCGTTCATGACGCGCAGGGTTTGCAGTTCTCGACTGTCGTCGTTGAGTAGTTCGTACAGTTTGCTCGGGGACGAGATGGCTTCCACTTGACTCTTGTTGCCTTGTTGCCCGTACTTGCCCCAGAAACTATTGAGCATCATTTTGGCGAGGGAACGTCGACCGGGGTTTTTCTGGATCTTGTCGGCTTCGAGGGTGATCTTTTCCTTGGCTCGGTACTCGTCGATGTATTGTCGACGTTTGTCGGGATCGTCTCCCACCCAGTCGGGCCATCCGCTGGCTTCTTGTTTGATCTTGAGGAAGGTGTCGATGTACGAGGAGAACATGGTATTGGAATTGCTTTTGAAGTGCCAGATGTCGTACACGTGTTGGATGACGTACCCTCGATTGATGGCTTCCTGCAATTCGGGAGTCGGCCAGGTACCCACAAGACACCGCTCCTCGTCGGTGTGCCCGCAACGATAACTGCGTGCGGTCAGCGGTTTGGGTTGTTCTTGTTCGACGCATGTTCTGCAAAGCGGGAAGGTGAGTTTCCCTCCACTGCAGTGGGGTAAGACGGGATGGTACAGACCGTAGGGAGGAAGGATCTTGCATTTCACCAGACCGAAGTAAGAGGCAATGTCGGTGCCTTCGGGTTCGTGGATGGCGACGGGATGTCCGACCGGGTAGGGGCAGTTTTTGTTGGTCCAAGGGTAGAGGGAGGTGAAATCGTAGTAATGGATCTTTTCACCGTCGACGACCACGTGATACAGCTTGACGGCATTGGTGCGTCCCCCGAAGAACGCGTCTCGGGGTTGGAGCCTGGACACGAGTTCGAAGGAGTCGACGAGTTGACGCACGGTCTCGTCCTCTTGTTTGAGTCTCGTCCATTCACATTCCCACATGACTACCACGCTGTATCCCTCGACGAACAGAGCATCCTGTTTGAGACGAGTGGCTACGTACACGTCATGCATGGTTTGGTCGCACATCTTGTGACGCGTCTTGTCGCGGTTCGGGAAACACTTGGGACACCCGTGCCAGAAGCATCCGTGGAATTCGTACACGGTGCGTGTTTGTTCGTCGTACCCGTCCACGTAATAGGTTTTGGCTCCGTGAAGGATCACGTGTTCCCCTCCGTTGCGCGCGTGACGGATGTTCACGTCGGGTTTCCGGTTGAGATAAGTCAACCATTCCAGGGCGGCGAGGGAATGGGGTTTGGCTTGAGCGTGCCATCCGCTGATGGGTTCGGAGGCCAGGACACGTTCGGGCATGTGTTTGGTGCGGTAGAAGAGATTGCACGCGGAGGCGATGGTGATGCATCGTTCGAGGGGATTGAAACCGCTGATCGCTTCGAATTCCCGACAGAACACTTCGCAGGCTCCTTTGAGCAGCAGCACGTCGGATTGGCAGTAGGCCTCGAGTTCCTTTTGAAACTCGAAGACGTACTCGGGATCGTGCGCGTCGTACCACTGATGGAATTCTTGGGCTCGGTCGGTGGACATGCCTTGCGGGTCGTAATGTTCCTTGTCCGGCAAGGGTCCGACATAGTTCTGATTGGCTGGGGTGTTGAAGAAATGGGGAAAGAAGCCTTTCTTTTGTTCCGTGAGCCCGAAGGCTTTGGGGAAGGCGGACAGCGGCATCTGAAAGAAGCAGAGAGAGTCTTTGAACACAATGTCTCCGCCATTGATGGACAACGACAAGATTTTGGCA
>JAHPZR010028914.1:55000-61902 GCA_019787425.1 Platygyra sinensis | reverse complement strand
CATTCTCGTCCCCAGAGGCCGCGATCCTTTTGGTCAGTTACGGGGATCGCGACCTCTGGCCACGTCCAACTCCGGAAGTCCGCATTTCACGGACTTCCCGTCACTCTGCGCATGCTCAGAGCCGAGTCCGACAAATGTGATTGGTTCTGGTCTCAATCTATTGTGTTTCCAAAGCCATTCAAAACCGGAATGTCGTTGGACGGGGCCAGAGGTCGCGATCCCCGTAACTGACCAAAAGGATCGCGGCCTCTGGGGACGAGAATGGCTTGCTTCATAACCAGATCGCGTGATGAGACAGAGTATAAATGATTAGAAAGATCAGGGGTCAGGCCCCCCCGGGGGGGGGGGTACTCCCGTGGATTTTGGATAGGGATGTGCCGCGAAGGTTCTTAAACCCTAACCCGGTGGAACTGAACGCACGCATCATGCATGTGTGACTGAACAAAAGGGGAATCCCCTGATCAGTCGAGAGTGGCGTCGTGTTTTAATTAGTTTCCATGTATGCATGTTAAGTAGTTTGCTGATTTCTCTGAAACAACGGGATGGGAAAGACTAATGGCAAAAGTATCGAAGGATGGTTGCTAAGGAAACTTGACGGCATCTCTGGCCTTAAATTCTCGTTCCTTCCCTAGCCGCACATAGGCAAAAGACCTAAATTTCAACCAAGATTGCATTTCCTTTATTGTCACTAACGAAATATATTACAATCTCCTTCGGATTACTGAGAAACAATTCGTGATATTTGTTCCACTGCTGTATCTGTCAGTAGTTCCTGCGAGGAGTGAACAGGGCTGAGATTTTTCTTCGCTACAGTCACTTATCTTTTACAGAGGTGGTATCTGTAAATTCTTAATTGTTTCCAGAACTGAAGCATTTTCTTCTTCGATCATTTTCATACCGAGCCGATCTTTCTTTGTCCTATACTCCATTATTACTAGTGATGACGATCTGGAGAAATGTTTGCCTCCCGTAACAGTATTCCCCAGCAAAGTCACAGATCGATGGTTTACTCTTTGGAGATTTAATTCACAATCACGTTCCTATAGGTCTCACAGCCCCCCCCCCGGGGGGAGGGGGTACTCGATATATCCCTGGGTGGGGAGGTGCGGCCCGGCCCCTCATACCCTGACCCTGTTTAAGACAAATATCGCTGATTTTCCTACCCTGTTTAAGACAGAATTCAGAGTTTTGATACCCTGTTTAAGACATGGATTAAAAGTTGCAGTTACAAATTGTGAGGCTTTCTTGTTGTATATTCAATGGAAATTTAATGTGCCTGGTCAGGAGCCCATGGGCTCCTGGCCTGGTATCAGTGCCAAAGTCAACCCTGGACGGAAGTCAATATTAATTTACAAGAGCTTGTAAAAATTTTGCTGTTTATCATCCATCCATTCGAGATCTGCTGAAGGTTTTCTTGTGCTTGACTGAGAACGTTTACGTGGGAAGTAATCAATTCTCTGTTGGCGTCGTCAACTTTTTTTTGCTTATTATTACTCACTGTACGTATATGTTCTAATTATAGCCGTTCTGTAAGTCTCAAAATCTTTATCCATAGAAGACGTTTAGTTTTGGCTTTAATTTTTTTCCCGCCTCCTCTTAAGGCGGGGGTACACCTGAATAGGAGTGAAATGTGAAGTATTATTGAAAGGGAATTGCTAGGATTGAAATAGATTGGAAACACTACCGTGCAGACAGTTGACCACCCCAAATGAGAGCCCCAGGTTGGTGGGAGACTTTTTGGTATCCGTATACTAATTCTTCACTACAAATTTCAATTTTCAAAATTCATCAAATCTTCAATATTTCGAATTGTCCTCAATTTAACCTATTCTTTGAGAAAAAATATCTCTTTCCCAAAATGTCCAAAAACACCCAAAAATTTATACAAAGCCGCCAAACGGTGGTTATGGGAATAAGCAGAGAGATTTAGCGTTGCTTAAAACGTGACCGAGATATTGGCAGAAAGGCCGTGTTAAGCGATGTCAAAACAGCCTTCAGGTGTACCCCCTTCTTAATTTGGCCGAGATAGACCCTATGGAATATTCTAGCCTCCAGCAAACAAAGAGTAACTACAAACTGACACGCTTCATTTCAAAACGAATCAGAAATAACAAAAAATGGCATATTTTGTCAAAGTAAACCCAACATTAGGTCTCTACTGTGGCATATGGTTTGAGGTTGATATCAACAGGTGTAATAATTGATTCATCTTCAATTCGCTCCAGATTTTGATGAGGTCGAAAGCCGGTTTAGCTTTTAACTCATGCACTGTAGAACTCCATAGCTAATACTCCAAATGTTTCAATAGAATTCTGAGTAAATTTCTTTCTTTTGTTTTTGGCAATAAGAGCTTTATCTCTACATGTTGAACAATGGTTAGCTGTTAACTCATACAAGGTAGAAATCTAATCCAATCACTATTAACCTCAAACCTCAGTAGTGTGTGGCCTGTCTCAGTCTTTGGTAACAGTCCCAAGGGGGGTACTCGGGATTTCAAGTGATGGGGACAATCAAAGGATATTTTTGGATTTGATATTTTCGATTCTGGGATTTCAGTTTGGGTACGAAAATTTGGCAAGTATTTTTGAGGTAGCTTGATTTGAGTAGGGATTTATTCGGCTATTAAAAAGAATCGGTAGTACAAACAAACGTGTTTTGCTGTTGTGTAATAGTTAACTATGGTGTCGCTTTACATCGCACGAGTTATACAATAGTCTCCATTGTCCCGTGGTGCAGGTCGTGTGCAATATGATACTTCAATCGCTTCAATTCAGTCAGTTGGCTTTACCGTCACTGGAATTTCCTTTTGCTTTAGTGAACTTTTGATTTCTTTCGCTTGTGTTGTCCAGGGATTTTTTTGGGTTTTGCTGGAAGCCCTAGGGATTGTTTTGGGTCTTACCTTTTGGCTCCATTCGATCATCCCCATCACTTGAAATCCCGAGTACCCCCCTGGGGTAACGGTACAGGCAGTACAGTAACAGTAAATCTATACTAATTCAAGCACATGTCAACGATAATTTTTGGCCATCTAGTTCTATTTGAACGTTCAAAAAATTTCAACTACTTCAGATGTTTATAACATCCTTCGTGATGCTCGTCATGTGTTGCCCGTGGCCTTTGTTGATTGTAAATTATAAATAGTTTATATATTGATTTCCTGATTAATTACTTTCCAAAGTAATTCTATATTTCCTTTAGTGTAGTACTTTGTTTTTCGTAAACTCTAGATCTTCTAGATCTTTTGATTGAATAACAAACCTTGTGCAGATATCTGGAAACCAATGAGGTTCCAGTACGTAGTGTCTTCAAATATATATTTTTTGTGGACATATTGGATTGGGGTCTTTTACTGTGAGTCGTCGTTTTTCTTTCAGTTTCGGTGAAGAAAAAAAGTTTTTACATTACAAAAGAGTTTCATTCAAATCACTTAACTTTCTAATTGACGAGAATCGTTATCGGTGGCGGATCCAGACCTTCCACACAAACGTTAAGGAATTTCAATTAGAACTGTTTGTAGATATTGCCAAGCCAACGACCTTCGACGTTATTCATAAAGAAAGTCACACAACTTTTGTTATTCAGTGGGCCATCGTAGTTAAACAAAACTGCAGCGGAAAATGCCATAAAGAGTATTGTCGTCCATCTGTTTCAATATTCGCTAAATCTGATTCGCAGTGAACCCTCTGATTGGTCAATATTGGCAGGTTTTGTCAACACTCAAGCTTCTACGATTCTGGTACAGCTGACGCTGGTGAAGGGGATTTCGCCGGGGTAACCAGTGCTGTTCGGTATATAATTAAGTGTACGGACAGCGGCCATAGGGAAGTTAGATTACCAAGTTACTTCAGTCGTTGTCTCAGGTGCACATCTTTGAATGAAATGAGCTGTCTCTACGAACCACACAAGGCACACAACATTTATCGAATTATAAGGGTTTATATGGGAGTTTCTACAAGATATCCATCGAGGTAGTTAAAAGTGAAAATTCTCAATAAAAATGGCTTACCTTATTCCATACGTATGTTGTTTGCTCCTGGTGTCATTATTTTACCGATTTGACTTGATTTAAGCGATTTTTTTGAATTCTGGTTTTCTCTTTGTAAAGAGAAAACCAGGATGTCTTGTAGAAAATCCCATATAAACCCTTATAATTCGACGCCATATTGTGTTCCTTGTGTGGTTCGTAGAGAGAGCTTGGGCTGCCTGTGGTTGGATGAGCCATGAACCGTTCAAGTCACGGTAGAATAACACAGACAGTTTTTTGATATGAATACCATTTCATCAACACAATGATCGGGTATGTAACAAGGCAGTAATAGTTTAAACAAACACGATTTCGCGGTGCTTACTGCTCGTACTATACAGCAAACAATAATCTTACAAAACTACGCACAAAGAAAACAGTTAGATATGACATTTGCACTTCTCTATTTTAAAACTGTCCGCGACAACTACTGGAATACTTCAGTGTTCCCAGCTAGGAATTGCGGTAATTTAGGTAATTCTGACGTGAAATTGTAAAAATATTACAATCTTGGTTGTCAGCAGTAATTAATGTCTCTCTTGTACCGTACATTCCTGGAATCAAAACAAAAAGAGACAAAAATGAACATTTGAACACGGTGGTTTCATGGTTCTTTATTTTAAAGAGAATGACTCGCCCACGATCTTTTATCTCAAATTAAAGAAGAGCTCGTCAGTGATCAAAAAGATCGATCGATCTGATTGCAAACGTGTAGTTATTTCTCGTGAAGCTGAGTCAAAAGATGCCACAACGGATACGTATCTCTTGCTGCTTGCTCCGTAGTCAGATCGCGTGATGAGACAGAGTATAACGAAATGATTAGAAAGATAAAAAAGGCCAGGCCTTTGCAACGCATGGAAAAAGAAAACATAACGAGGCTGGCATATTGATTTGCAATTTTCACCAAAATACGCCGAACGTACAATTAAATATGAAACATGCAGGAATGAACTCTAGAAATAAAACTAGACTGCCTTTTACCATGATAACAAGTCTTAACAAGACAGTTTTTAGCAGCGAGCATTTTCCACTTTTCAACATTGACACAAAACTTTGATATGTGAACAACCGCACCTTTTCAGCACGTCCTCTCGTCGTGTTCTCGTGGCTGCTTCTCGGCTTCTACTCCTTCCTCACCCTCTAACAATTTGAAACCAACAATGCAACTATCCCTCCGATAGCGACAAGCACAGCACTCCGCAAAATGTCTTTGCCAGGAAACATCTCTTCGTGGTTTGATTAACACGACGTACACGAAATGTTCTAATGGTATGAAACATCCACCACCAACAGGCTGTAGAAACCATCGAAAGAAAATGCAGATGAACGTTACTAAGCGACTAATTACACTCCTGTCATATTGTGTTTCCGCGGGTGGCTGTTAACGCTTGAAAGCATTCGCTGAAGCATACCTTGATCAATGACTACAGGTATACAATGCCTGACTAGGGAGACGAGGAAAATTTCTTGCGCTTATGATCATGAAATCAAATCGGGGTAAAACTATTTCGGTTATACCAAAGCCTATGCAGGATCAAACAGGACGTCCATTCACTTCACTTCACTTCTTAATGTGATGTTCAATGGCAACCCAAGTTTACTCAAGAGCGTATGGAAAACCTTGTATACTCTGAAGTTCACTCTCATTCAAAGGTGTTCGTCGCTATATGAGAAGGTTCGACTGCACCCTGAATTTCGCAGCATGTATGGTAGTTCGTGTTCAAAATAAAGAAAACCTAATTACAGCATTTTACGCCTTGAAAATATCGCCCTGGAATAAGATCATTCTTGGTCCGAGGGGAACTGAACAACCCGCGCGTCATGCTGAAACATAGGGGAATCCCCTAATACGTGGCGTCGTCAAGATACAGGTCCCCTAAGAAGTACAGTCTACTGATTCCACGTTACGCGGCAAGGTAAGATGAAAAGGGAAATGAACTTCCCGATGGAAAAGATAAGTAGAAATTTTTCATTTCATTAATTGTGAATTACAGTATTGTCAAACGAACAGCAGCTTTCCTTCTCAATCGCTTATTTTGCGTTTGTACTAAGCGCGGGGCAGTTTATATCACTTTTATAGCAACGTTGTCGCCGTTTGATGATAATTTTGTCGCAGCCAGGACACTAATTTCCGCTTTCCTCGAATTATGCAGACTTTTCGTGAGATTTTGAGGCCGCGATCAACTAAGGCGAAGTACAGTACTGGTCCTATTGAAGTAACTTATACTTCATCATTGAAGGAAAGAAAGAAAGAAACACAAAACATTTACACTCATGTTTAGAGGAACAGTCGCTAAGGAACTCAGAGATGGCCTTACTCATTGTCTGAGAATCTTTTTTCTCTCTCTTCTCCCCTCCCCTCCTCCCCGTCGCGAAGAAGTCGCAATATTTATTCCACTGTCGTACCTTCACGGTCCTCGATAATGAAGCGATGAGGAAACAGAGCTGAGTATATGATTGTTCTTTCGTATACAATCAATTCTCCGGCATTATAGAAGCGGCGGTATTGCACAATTTTAGTTGTTTTCAGAGTCTCAGCTGGACAAAAGCATTTGAGCGTGTTCATTTTCTTCTTCGCTTTCATATTGAGCAATATTTCTTCGTCTGATACTAGCGATGACCGGAAGAGCTAAATCCGAGACTCGACGACATAATCCTGGTTTGAAAAGATCTGTCTGAGATGAAAAGATTATACTGCAAGACAGATATATTTTGTATAAACACACACACAAGAAGAACGAGACTTCGTGGCTAATCAATCCAAAATTTCGAAATCGGCTGAAAGGTTTCCTCTCTAGACCTTTCTAGGTACTTCCTTGTGCCCTTTGGCAGGCATTGGTTTTCTGACTGAAACTGATAGCAAATTTTACAACTAAAT
>JAHPZR010028914.1:37500-52500 GCA_019787425.1 Platygyra sinensis | reverse complement strand
ATGTACTTCCGAAGGGAACCAACGTGAAGCAATGGATTTTTAAACATGGCATGTTGTTTCACAAGACTACTCCTGTCTCGAATTCTATAGAAACTTTCCTAGAAAAGTATTGTATTCGGAGAATTGCGCGTTTGTTTATAATTTGTAATACACAATCCAGTTGAGCTGCGTTCATCGACCTCGAACTCGAAATGTCGCACATTCCGCTATCTTTAATTAATTCAAATCATATTCCCTGGATACTGATTTCATTTGGTTAGGCTATCTGCAATATCAAAGCCCGCTCAGTATCACAAATCATTTTTCGTACCTCTTGAGATTTCAAGATGGCGGCTCGCACAGGAGTATTCTCGTGATAGTCAGAGTAACTAAAGTAAGTAATTTATTTATCCACATTTCACATATGAGTATAACTCGTTTTAACGTGAACGTGCTATATAATATAAATACATCATAAAGTAAAATGGGAAATCAAGATACATATATAGGAAATAAATAGGCAACATTAATGTGATGCCTGAATTATTCTTCGTGACTCGTGACCTGAAGGCTTTGCGTGACCCGTGAAGAACCTAGAAAACTAGTTTTTACGTGATTTTTGAGACGCAAATCCTCTAAATGGCTAGAGTTGTCTATACAGAGTAACTTAGGTATGCGATTTGCAATAAGGAGCTTTGACTAGCCATTCGCGATTTTGCTCTCTTCAAACACTGTTACTGGTGTAAGAACATGTTATAAAAAGAATATGCTACTTGCTTTTTTTCCTATTTCGGAAAATTTTTTTCCGTTTGTGAACCGAGCCAGAGACCCCCCGCCCCGCTCCTTCCTCTCTGCATGACGTTCGTAGTATAGTATGCTCTGTAAAATGTGGCGTGACGTACGTGACTAAAGTAACGCTCTCCCGTGGATGGATTCGAATGAAAACTCATCTCGTGTGTGTCATGATGTTCTGATCCAATTACGATGCGAATTGTTAACGATTTTTTTTAGCCTCGTGCAATGATGATAGGGTAAGTTACGAAATACGATAACGCCATTATCAAAAGCCGGGCAAATAAAGAGACTTTGATAGGGTTCGAGACAACAAGGTCACCTTCTTGCGCAACTCAGCAAATCATGTCACCGGAAGTCTTACAATACATCAGCTTTCCACCCCAAGGCCATTGTTCTGGTTACCGAATAATAAATCAAATTAAAGTCTAATATCGACAAAAACCAAGTGGAATCTTGCTATAACGCTACAGTCTTGGCACCAAGACAATCTGATCTCCTCGTGTTTTGCGAAAGGGTTAAGCATTCCGTGATTTCTTGCGTCCACAGCAACCGCAGAAATCCGCGGTAAATTGACTGTTCCTGTCCATTAGACAATTGCTAAATTACTCTACGTGTGTGCGGAAGTCGAGTGTGAAAAGAAGGTGTATTAACATGTGCCTTCCGGGGACGTAGGGGAGAACGTGAGTTGGGGATGGGAGGAGGGGTAGGGGTTGAAGGGAAGGAGAATCAATTTTATGCAATTCCAAATATCACAGGAATTGAAAACCGCACAGAGCTGATGACATGACAGCAAATCCCAGCTGTAGAAAAAGGGTGCATTTTGTCTACTGTTTCAGGTATGGACGGGCTGCGTAAGTGTGCAAGATATATGAAACGGTTACCTACAATGTCGAAAATGGTTCATGCATAGAGGGGAGGGGTTTGGTTCCGTATACCAACTCGGTTTCCCGTTACATACTCCGACCCCCCTCCCCGCCGGCCCTTCCCCCTGCCCCTCGGGGGAACTCTCAGCCTCAATCGTCGATTAACGTTCAAATTCAAAATTTTGGGTTCCCTTTGCAACATGCGGATAGCTCTTCTTCCTCGAACTCTTTAAAGACAAGTGTTCACAAATGGTGGTGTTTAGTGGTCAATACGCTGATTGTCATCAGCTCGGTTGTAGGCTATTTGCAGAATTTGCTTTCCAAATATGGCCGAGATCCGAGACTCCGTCCACCTTGTCTTGACACACTAATTCACTGATGCACGTATTCGTTCTTTTCTTTTTTGTTTTAATATCGAGCTCATTTGAATTTACTTGATTCTAAATTGGATGGCCAGCCTGCCCGACGACTAGTTTCCAGCCTTAATGAAGCTACATTCATGTTTTGCGGTACTCCTTTTTAAAACGTTAAAATACAAATCCCTGCTCTTGTTTCAAACCTCCAATCTTTAAGGAAAACCGCTGATGCGTTAATGACTCTTTCCTCTAATGACCACGCCCTTCGTACATCTGCCAAATGGGCAAATAATTTCTCGGTTTAACCAGAGGATGTTTGTTTCATTCCATTTTGTATGTATATGAATGCCAAAAACTGAATTTACCAACCAGGCAGTCAAGCAGAAAAGTATATATATTTCACGAAGCGCGCTTTCATTGGTCGTTAGTTGTGTTTAGATAAGAGTATGTAAACACGGTTGTGGCGCAACCATAAAAGCAATAAAGCACTTTCTTCGTGTTTACTAGAGACGTACCAAACCCTCGACTACGTCTCGGGTTTCCATAACTGTGTCGAATTCTCCCAACGCCTCTGGTGTTCAGATGAGGCTGTGTAAACACCTGCTCTATTCCGGTTCAGCTGTTGCTTATGCAAGGGGATTTCCCAGCTTGTATGTAAATCCTCCTTTGTTGAAATTCGCGTGGGATATTTTCGCTATTGCTCTTTTTACTGACAAACACAAATTGGATAACAAAAGTTTCGACGCATTTCTAACCAGTACTGTGTTCTGATCTGCCGTTACAGACTAGAAGTCCACGAAACCAGACAAGCTCCGACTTGAGGCTAGGAAGACTTTGAAGTTCACGGTGTAATTGAAAGGCATTCACCATTTGAGCAAACTGCCGAGGAAGTAAAGGTATAGTAGTACACTATAGTTTGGATCGCAATGTAGTATCCTATAACTTTAAGTAAATTCTCTCAACACATAGACTGCTAAATATGTATAGGGTGGATCTGTATTTATCCGAAATTAGCTATCTAAAAAAGTGAAGCAGCGGACGAAGAAAGCCAAATGGGATGACAAGCCTAGCTCGCAGCTGACGCAGCGTCTTTCTTGTAAACTGAAAACTTCTTGCATGTGAATACTGATGTAGTCATTGAGATTTAGCTGCACTGGCCAACAAAATATTATTCTTATGTTTGCGGGCTCGAGATAATTCAGATGATGTCAATAGTTTCGATCCAGAACTTCTAGGCTTGCAATTAAACATGAGGCACTCTGCGATTCGATCACTGTTGCGTTTCAAGCTTGCTTTATCAGTGTGAAGAGAATTACACCGGTCGCCGAAATTGCATTCAGACTGACAAAGCTATTATGAATCGAATTATTTCTTAAGCTTTGACTCCTAAAGCTTGGCTCACACTTTTGACATAAACACAAACACAAACACAAGACAAAAGCACAAGGATGTTCACACCATCGACATGCGCATGCGCAGTGCGAGTTAATTAATGATCAAAAATGTTTCTTTTTCATTTGCTCACGCTTGTGTTTATAATACCGTTTCGGGCTTGTGCTAAAGTTGGCGATAGCGCTTGTGCTCATCTCTGGGGAGGCAGGGTGGCCTTATGGTTAGTGCGCTCGACTCCAGAGCGAGCGGTCCGGGTTCGAGCCCTGGCCGGGGACATTGTGTTGTGTTCTTGGGCAAGACACTTTGCTCTCACAGTGCCTCTCTCCACCCAGGTGTATAAATGGGTACCCGGCGAATTGTTGGTGAAACCGAACAAAATTGTGGGGCAGTGACCTGCGATGGACTAGCATCCCCTCCAGGGAAAGTAGAAATACTTCTAGCCGCTTCATACTACAGAAACCGGAATAAGCTCCGGCAGCTATGAGCCAGCCTTGGCTCCAAGGCTTCACTTTTGTGCTAATCTCACAGATAAAAACCAAGCTTAAAAGATACAGGTAGAGCGACTTTCAATAGAGTATCGTAAAACTTAAACCAAAGTAATTACTCTAGTCAATCACAAAAGACACAGAAATTACCATGAACCAATCAAAACTCCAAATAATTGCACTTAGTATCACCCAACTAGTGGTCTAATGCAAATCCTGCATTTTGATTGGCTACGCTACTAGTGGTCTAATGGTAATAGTCATCGAGTAGCGAAATTCGCCGGTTTTTCTTTCGTTTTTTCCCCCAAATAAATATTTCTTCAACTTGCATTCGCTAACTTTATTACTGCCTTTTCTGTCCGACTAGTTGGGTGATACTAAAACAATTAGACCCTTCGCCCTCAAGGGCCACGGGTCAATAGCCCATTCGGCTTCGCCTCATGGGCTATTGACCGTAGCCCTTGAGGGCGAAGGGTCTAATTGTTAAATAGACGCCGCAAAGCGCGGGAAAAAGTGTGCGAGTGTGTCACGATTGGTTTTGGCTTTACCTCTGATTGGATGAAAAAGTGGCGCGAGTTTTTTAAACTAATCGTGTATCGTAGTAAGTGCAAATAAAACCAATTATTTTTCAACATTCAAATTAAAACCGCTTTAAACACAAACACACAAGTAAGACCTCTAGTGAGGTTCATAGCAGTAATAGCTGAATGTTAAAAATTGCCTACAGAATCTGTCGAAACCATCAACGTATTCACGATAACATTAATCGTTATGTTTATTTTGTTAACGTTTGCACTCTGTTTTAACGCGCGCAAATATGACCAAAATAATAATTTATTCTTATAGAATCTCCCTTACCCCTCTCTCGCATCCCCCGCGCGCTGTGTCTTACACCACGTTGACGGTCAACTTGAAACTGACCGCGCCCGCCGTACTGACTGTAGAGGAGCTGACGTTTTGAGCGATACCAGTTTTTTTTCTGCCGACGAAGTGCTTACGCGAGGAAAATTGACTCGCATTTTACACTTAAGTTTTCAGTTGTCTCTAAATTCAAGAATACACATGTACATGCTTGGAAATTATTGCTCGAAAACTGGGCCAATGTTTTGCAAACAATATTTCTCTGCGAGCCTTTATCCAGTTAACCTCAAATCCTAGACAATAAAAGATAGGTTAATGATTCAGGGAACTATGGTTTTAGATTTTTCGATTTCGTCTTTTTTGGCGGGAAAGTGACTTTATAAGCTTTCAGTGAAATTTTTTAATTTATATTTTGTGAAATTTGATGTTACTTGTTGAAAGACTATCCCGAGACAAGCTCAAAACCGAAAAAAAAAGTCTACAATATCTTGATTCAGTCCTGAGCTATAATAAAATGAATTTTAAGTTAATTCTATTTTTAGTAACAATTTGTGATATTGTAACAGCTCTATCTTTTGATTGAAATAACATATTTGAGTATTTTTGTTTTAACCTTATGTAAGTGTTTTCTGTCATCAGAGACCATTAAATGTGTCTTAAGGTAATTCCCCTGAAATAAAACTGACAATAGATTTTCGTTCAAACTTTGCCCACTGAATATTTATCATATGAGAACTGCAATTTTGAAATAAAAAAGGGGGGTGCCCATACTCATTAAGGAGCACTGGGGCATTGAAAATGACCCATTTTGGCATTATTTAATGCTTTTTACAAGAAGGCATTCCAAGTAATTATTGTAAATTTTTGTGACCGAGACTCATGAGAACACGAATTAAACTGGAGTCAATGCATTGTATCGGACACAAGTAAACCTTTTAAGTTTGATTTAGACAGAAAACTGAATTCTTGATTAAAATTTCAACCAAATTTCTTGACATGGTTACCATACGGCAAAATAGAAAAGACCACAGTTTACCTGCTATTTTCGTTATTTATTCAATTTTCAGCAATAGGAATCAGATCAGTCTTTCCTCAAGCAAAGTTTATGATAAGTTGATTACAATGACTGAAAAAAAAGTTGGGGTGCCCGTGCTCGTTGGTGAGCTATAACCATTTTCAACTGACAGGGCTCAATATCAAGGCAAATCCGCTATGTTTTCAATATGCGCGTGCACGCGGGCGCGCTAAATAACGCCATAAATTATGCGCAGAAAGGATGCGCAGTGCAATTGTGAGGAATAACCTTAATTGAAAAATTAAAATTTTAAACTCATCTTTGTGACGACGTTTTCCCGCCAAAAATGTACAAGATTAATGATCTAAAACAACCAAATGTTATGTAATATTAATGCCCGCCATTGTGCAACATTTCAGATTAATAAGATAAAAATTTCAAAAGTTATTCAAATTTGGCCCAATTTTGAAGAAAAATGCCCAAGCGTGCGTACAATTAACATCCCGTGTCATATTACATCTTAGGTGACACGATAGCGACATATTTCTAAGAAAAAACCTAGGAATCATTTGCGGTAAAATTTGAGCATCATTTACGGTGCCGACCGGATCTTTTGTGGTACAATCTGGGAGACATTTGCGGTATAATTTGGGGATCATCTTCTGCGCATGATCATTTGCGAGAAGCCCATCAGGGTTTCCTGTTTTTGGATCTATTTTGAAGCCCTTTAACTTAGAACTTGCTGTAATTAGAACGAATAGGGGGAATCCTTCATCACTGACACTTGACCGTAAATCATCAAAAAGCTATATTTTTTTACCGTCAAGGTATAAACCCCCCTAAAAGACCCTTCTACTTGGGACTGCGCTTACGTCATGCCAATTTGTAATGAACTCTTCTGAGTTATTTGAGAATTTCATGCATTATCAAAAGCACTAACCTACGAGCACCGTAATTTTCGACCTCTTAATTCATCCACTAGACAAAATACTGACCCAATACGGTGAGAAATCGGAAGTCGGCACAAAGTCTCTTTGACGCAAATCAAAAGCGGGGGAATCCCCGAATGAGGTTTGTCTGAAATAGCTTGTATTACAGAATTAGTTTGACGTTGTTACAACTTTCATTTCTAAGTAAGAAACTGCGAGGTAGAGTGTGATACAGCTGTTTGGTTTCTGAACCCTTCAAAAGGTAAGCCTAAGTTATTTCTTATTTTCTGAGCCACAGGATCTTCCAAATCCCAAAACACCGACCAGAAATGATTAGTAGTCAGCCTGTTGGACAGCTCAAGCATTTTTCTTCAAAAGATCGTTTGTCATTAAATAAACTAGGTTGTGTGTTTGCATCAGTCATCAGTACTGTGGAATCAACAACAGGACATGGTCGACCGATGGCAGAATTAAAGGAAATTTATTTTACCAAAATAAATGATTTTATGTAGCTTGTGACGTAACTAGGCCCAGTACTTGTATGCGGGAGTTTCTGTCATCCGGGACTTATATATTGCTAGATGTGGTCCACCTTCTCGTTTGTGCATCATTTTCGGCAAGTGAAGGGAATTTTCCCTCCCTCCACACCCCATTTTCCCTGTTTTCTACATTTTCTGGCGGTTTCTCCCTCACCTTTGCTGGGCTAATACTTTGGTATGTTTGTAATTTAAGCTTTCTAAGCTTGCTATCAAAATAAACGGCCACATCTGTGGCCAATATATCCCACTTGGGAGTGTTTATTGTTCTTGCCCAGCAAACAGAGCTCAGCCAAAGTAACACCCATATGGATTATGTGCATGTTGTATTTAGGTGTCGAGAACAAGATACATAAACGATGCAATTTGCTTAAAATACGTACCAACCGATAATCCCTCAACTCGGAGTCTGATTCGAATTTTCCTCGAATTTCAGAGCTTATAAATTAGACCCAGCGGCGATCATGCACAAGAGCAGAAAATACTTATGAATGCTGTTAAAATTTAGCCACATTCATATTCCTTTGCTCGATAAGAAATTGAAAGGAGAGTAAAATTAGAAACTGTGAACATGTCTGGAGGGCAACGGAAGTTTTGAAACGTAACGAAGTCCACACAGATTTAAATTTTGAATGACCCGGTGATTGATGAGGTACTTGATTGTTCTAGCTTCGAAATCTCGGGTCACTTCTGACGCAGGCCAAGCTAGATGATGAGAAAAAGTGGATTAGAAGAGAATGCCGTCAATAGTGACGTATGTTCACGCTTTGTTTTCCCTTGTTGTTAGTGAATAAGCACTTCCCATAGCAACGTAAAGAATATAAACTCTCCAGGTATAGCCGAGAATGTTCATGTTACGAAATTGTTTTCGCAAAGGATTTGAATGCCGTCTGTTCAGCCTTTCTCGTTCAATAATGAAGAGAGAATTTAGCTAGCGTATTAAGAATTAATTTGTTGAGTGACTGTCGACTGATTTGCTATTTAATATACAATGCTCTCAAACCT
Organism: Platygyra sinensis; assembly: GCA_019787425.1. Lineage (NCBI taxonomy): Eukaryota > Metazoa > Cnidaria > Anthozoa > Scleractinia > Merulinidae > Platygyra > Platygyra sinensis. The sequence continues at coordinate 44,284 of JAHPZR010028914.1, read as the reverse complement.
TTGTCGTAGGCACTGAACTTCATTGAAAATAGTTTATTTTTGGCTGAAATACCTCTTTTTTTTACCACCCATTGCTATTTATAGGAGTCCAGAAGAATCCAAGACTATGAAATGCATAGTTATTGAAAGTTCCAAAAGGAATAATAAATTGGTATTGGTAAAAATGTTCATACCAGCGATGAAGACACGAACCTTTCCGTAATAAGTAAATAAATCATAACAATAAACACAAAAACTTTTTTGCGGCCGACAAGACTCTGCTTTCATTTAGATAATTGTATGCCGAAGGCAGTTAAAAGATAGAACTAACAATAATTAGGAAAAAAAACAATGAAAAAATTATTCATCTAGATTCTGACAGTTTAAATTCTCTAAATTTGTGTTGTATGACTTGTAAGTAATAGCTTTTTTTCTTCGGACGTAAAATGATCATGGTGATTATGTACACTGTATAAAGATTCCCAAGTACTGGTCTAAATGTTCCAATGCGTTCAGTTGATTGAAGCGTTCTATTCAGTTGCGCTTCGATGCAGTTTATTGCAGGGACTGGTTATGAGGCCCAGCAAGCATCAAAGGCGTAAACAAATTAAAGATGCCAAGATTTATGTTAGAAGGTTTACGACCGTGCACAATCTTTTGTTTTGCGTTCATACACTATGCATGAATTACGTAAGCTAAGCGTTTCTATTGGTTAGCTCCGCGGTACGGGGTAGACAACTATTGTGTTTTGTGCATGGTCAGGGCAAAACGCGGACAAAAACATACAACAAGAACTTTGTCGAGTTTCACATTCTCCTCTATTAACTTTGGTGAAGAAGCTGTCCTATGAGCGATTTCAATGCAGCTTTTATTTTTTTTGTGTGGTGCAAAACCTTCCCTTGGAAAATGAGTTCATTTTCAACAAAATCAAAGCTCAAAATTGGTTTACTGATTTGACTGTTGCAGTGTTAGACTAGAAGAGAAGACGAACTACGACTGTGTCAAATGAGCCAAGTTGTGTCTAAAAAAGAGAAGTTGAAATAAAAAATAAGTTCAAATAACCAAACAACCACACAAGCCTTATTCTACAGAAAAAAAGAAATCTGTGATGTTAGACTTTTCTGCTAAGTGCGATTTTTATCAATATTTGCATCCTACAGAGTCAATAATAGAAGATAAAAATGCAAGCTTACTGGCAGGGCATTTTTAAAGCACTTATATTTGACTTGAAGTGTGATCTTTACTGCATCATTGTCTAGGTTGAAGTGATTGTGAGACCTGTTCATGTGAGGTTAATTTCCATCTTATACTGTTGATCAACCAATGTGCTGCTTTCAGTTTCAATGGTTATATTGGTATGGATTTGGTATTTTTCCCTTTCTTTCCTTCGTTTACCATGTTTCGGCATCAAGCAGGGAGTTGGGAGTAAAAATAAAATCGGTCTTGGACAATGTGATCACCATGTGATCGTGAGATGACAATGGACCTTTTTGGCCTGTACATTTTGTTTTCCCAATACAGATCATGTGATGATACTCAGGAGATTTGATCCTTTGTCTTGTTCATTAAAAAGAGTACATGCAAGCATGAATATGTCTGCATGTACTCTTTTTAATGAACAAAACAAAGGATCAAATCTCCTGAGTATCATCACATGATCTGTATTGGGAAAACAAAATGTACAAGCGAAAAAGGTCTATTTACCGCGCATATCATGGCCTGTTAAAAAGTGCACGTGATTTGAGTATTTGTGTTACCATGATAAATAAATGCCAAAATTAAACGAAGTAGTTTCTTATTTTTTTCAAGATGTCGGTGACGTCATCTTCTTTGATTAAAGGGACAATCACAGACCGGCTGACAAAACTAACAGTCGATCAGATTTAGGCAACAAAATAATGTTTAAAAGTAGATGTCTCTCCTTTGGTGACGAAGCTAGTTTTAGAACGGGTCTTAAATATTGGCGATGTATATAAATAGTAAATTACAAAAGGTATATGACCAAGTACAACAACGACATGAACAGTTAACTTAAAAAGTCTTAGGTGAAAACGAGAGTTGTTTGTATATGCACAGGTTTTACGGTTACTGCGGCGGGTCTACTCTGACGACTGATACCAACAATACATAAACTAGTAATAGTTATCACTAAAGCTGCCCCCGCTTTCTTATATTTCTGCTCATTGAAACAATAATATTGAACGTTATTGTGCTAGTCAGATACTAAAAAAAAAACAATTGTCTTGATATGAACTCTTTTTTATATAAGAATATATTTTGACGTGACATCTTGGCCTCGCTACGAAAAGTGGTGTCCAGAGCACATGCACAATGTGCTGAACGCGATCCAGATCCAGAAACCAAACACTTATCTTGATAGCCTAATAAATTCTAAATAAAACGAAAATGCCATAAGCTATAATGTTAGAATAATACAAGAATATTTTCAGCCTAAAATCGGCAGAAAAATAAGAATATTCAGTCTGGGCCGGAAAAATAACATCCTTAGAAAAGAAAAGAGTGTACGAGCAAACGTATCTCGAAAGCACAACAGAAGTGAAATGTAAACATAAGTATCGCGTTACAGTCGCCATATATGCAAATTTTGTCCTCAATGAAAACGCCGCAAGACATTTACATTTGGATCCCTGCCGTAAGATTACTCTGTGAAAATAAGCCATCCATATAAACGAGATGCCAAAGGAATATTTCGAACTTTATTCCTCCAGAGCTAACATTTGAGAGAACCTAAAACATATCTTGCAATATCAAGAGAAAAAAACTGGCAAAAAACACAGAGGTGTCAAACTCTGCAAATTACAAGCGGATAACAGCGGAAGCAAGACAGAAATATGACCTCTAACGGCTTTACTCTGACGAAATGTCTCCCTGAAAACACAGGATTAGTGCTTAGCGAAATATTCAAAGATCCTCCGATCGTACCATACAAAAGGGGCAAAACTTCCTAAACGGCTACTACACGTGAATGGGAGTCGCGCAGGCCGGTCACCTTATTGTTATCCTTGGGTAATTCTGACGATCGGAAGGTACTATACTGACATACATTTAGCTATTTAGTCGCAAATGAACCACACTGGCCTCGAATTTCGATCTAGTATACTTCAGGACTCTCTGAGCTGTTTTCCCCCCAAAATCCATCTTCAGGATCTCTGAAAGCGTTTTCAATTTGTTTCAGGTCATAATCTCGGCCATTTCGAAGCGAACTTATTTGATCGCGCTGAAATAGTAATGGAGGCCGGCAAATACAAACGCTTTTCAGGGACGCTTGAACTCGATATCTGAACCAAGGACAAAGCTCGTGGCAAAGACGCCGATCCCGCAAGTCCTCGCGCCCGTGTCCCTTTGCTGGCCTCCCATGAGCGTTTGCGGGAAAAACGTCGATACCTTGCGGGCGTGCAAGCGATCAAATCGAGATTTTTTGCGGCTATATACCGGAAATACCTACATTCTCTCTTCTTCTCTCTCTATTATACGCGGGGAGTCCTAAGGTGCCTCCTCGGGTTTTTGGCCCTCTGGGGCCAAAAACCCTGCGGGGGCAACTATTCGTGAGGCGAAATGCTGTCTCTGTCCCAAGGGAGGGGGGGATAAACCACGAAGACATGGCGGCGTGAGGTGAATTTTTTCTTAGTTACCATTTGCCAGTGTCATCTGCCGAACAGAATGACAGTCAATCTGAAGAGGTCAATGTAATAGACGAGTCTCAGGCAGATAACAGGCCCGTGCCCATGCAGGAAGCTGAAATAAGATGAAAAATAGTTTCTTTCGTCGGCCATTTTGTTGTGCTTAGCGGCCGCTCAAAAGATAGCTCACGCAGCTTACTCACTGTCCCGGTGTTAGGTAAGTTGCATGTGAAGGCGGGCTATGTGTCAACCCTTCAAACCGGGTAGCCCGGTTAGCCAGGGCACCCACCCACCATGTAAGCAGACCCTTAAAAGACCAATTAGTTTCACGGTTAGGAATTTTCGAACAAATCCTAATTAAAAGCTCTTCCAAATCTTTTGGGAGAAGTAGGTTGTTTTTTTTTTTTTAGAAATATCCAAAGATTTCAAACGTTCCCAGGGCGAGCGAGGAGCCCCAGGGTGGTAAGATAAGAGACCCTGAGAACGAGGTTTACTCGCGACCACTTGCCCGTGAAAAATGAACAAAAAACAAACTGATGCTACAAGCTAGATTCCAAGCATGTTTTCACTGACGGCTTATCTTTCTTGCTGCCGAAATGCAGTCAAGAGGAAATCCCTCTTGCTTAAACCAAAAACATAAACCCCCCACGCAATGTACGATAATACTGTTTCCCTTGAAAATAACTGACAAGCCCCCAGTTGATCTGTCTATGTTTTCTCAAGTAGAATACTGTTGGGAAAAAATGTTTTCACCGACAATTTCCCGATAGGATTCGATTTAAGCCGAGTGCATCGTGGAATCCCTTTGGCCTCTCAGCTATAGGTCCATTGTTTTAATAAATTCAAACCATAACAGCCAAAGTTTGATATGGCGTCTGTAACACTTTCCTGTAATGGCCACGCCCTTCGTACATTTGCCAAATTGGCAGATTAATGCCTGGTTTAACCGGTGGAGTTTTGCCATGCTATTGTGTGCGTATGCCAAAGACCTGACTAATTTCACCAACCGGGCAGTCTGACAACAGATGGATTCAGCTGATACAACTTGGCCTTTGCAATCCCGTATTTTATTTTTTTTAAATCCTGTCAAATCTTCGAACAATAATTCAGCCGATGCCGTACATCAAAAATATGCTCGAAGGTCCATTTGTACTAATTCTGCCTTCGATCCGTCATTCCGTTTCCTATATTCTAACGCCATCAATTTTAAGATATTGTCAAAAAATTGTCAGAGATCAAAAATAAATGCAAACCCGACGTCAACTCTAAAGCTGGCGCCGATGAAGGGGATTTCCCCACCCTTGTGCGAAATCTTCCTTTCGCTATTAGTCGTTTCACTGGCAAACAAACATTCTATGAAAGAGTTTTGAAGCATTAAATTCTAACCTGTATTGTATGTGTTATGATCTGCCGTTACAGACCAGAAGTCCAGAGAACCAGAGATTCTCCGAGCAGTGGCCAGTGAGACTAAATTTAAGTTGTCAGTTGAGCAAGCTGCCGAGGAAAGAAAGTAAGTACAAGATCACGCAGTCGATAGTTTGAATCATGATATAGCTATTTACCCCGTATAATTCAACGAAATGTTCTCAACACATAGACTACTAAACATGCAGTGTGGACCCGTATTCACTCGTAAAGAACTTTCAGAAAATGAAGTAACAGATATACAAAGCCACATCTGATGACGCGCCCGGCTTGCTTGCCGCCGTCGCCGAGTCTTCGTTAATACACCGTAAACTGCTTGCATGTTCATTTTGATATTGTCATTGAGATATAGCTTCACTACTGTGCAACGAAACGTGCCTCCTGGAGTAGTTCACTGTTCAGGTGTTGTTTACAATTTGAAGCTAGTTCTCCTATATACTTTTAAACATGAAGCTCCTCTTAATTTACTGTTATCGCACGTTTCAAGCTAGCTGTATCAATAAAAAGCGAATTACTCCGAGTAATTGTAGAGCACAAGTTGCCGAAATTGGATTCAGACTGGCAAAGCTACTACGAATCGAATTCTGGGTCTAGCTTTATTTTATTTGACCACGAAAAAATACCATATAAAGCGGCCACAACACACAAATAGGGAGCTTACGAATCGACGACTTTCGCACGACGACGTCGCTGGGTCACCTTATAGTCCCGCGTCGTCGTCCTATAGAAATTTGAATTTACGTTTCGCGGACAAGACGACGACGTTTACGTTTGTTTTTGTCTTTTGACAAGGCGAGTTGTTTAAACCAAAATGCCTAACTTCAGAGAAACGAGAGCTTGTTTCGCATACGCTATAATATGGGAGCAACTTTATAAACGAACAAGAATTTGTACTTTTTGTACGACTCTCACTAGTCAACAAATTCAGAGTTTCCGTACTGGAACTACGACAGGTTCGATTTAGACTAGAAATCGAACGGCGGACGAATGCAATGAACAGCTACAGCTACCCGATGAGATAACAACTTACAATGGTTTACTTTTCATTCATACCGTGTTGTGCTTTGACCGCTTTCAGTGTTGGTTGAATTCATAGCGTTTTCATGGCGCTGTAAGAGATCGTTTCTTGAACGAAAACAGGCAAAAAAATTAAAATCAAACTTCAAGAATATGCCCTAAATGTGATACTTAGATTATCTGGCAAAAATACCCTAACTATCGAGAGAAAACTTTCAAAACTAGCCTCACGTCTTCCTGTTTCCAAGACGCCGGCAAATCGCTCTCACCAACGTCGTCGACTTTGGCGCGACGCCGGCAAGTGCTCAGAAAGGCATGCGCAGTGAGCATGTCACGCAATCTAACGGCGGCGTCGTGCAAAAGTCGTCGATTCGTAAGCTCCCTAATAACACATATACTGTGTTGGTTAATATGGATGAAAACTGTTGAAGGAATTGTCTGCAAGATCTGCGGAAACCATCAACTTATTCATGACAACCTCTGTTACCTTACATGACACCAAATAATGCATTACAATCTCTAAACGAGATGATCAGCATCCTCTCTCATTTAAATTACAATCGCCCTCTTACACTTTGTTGATGGTCTTCTTGAAGTTGACCGCCGTAGCTACTTAAGCGAAGCTGACGTGTTAACATGGCACGCGCTGGTCCTATCTAATTCCTATTCAGCCATCATGGTAACTTAAGCAATAGACCACAAGTTTCTATGGTTTATACAGT
>JAHPZR010028914.1:30000-35000 GCA_019787425.1 Platygyra sinensis | reverse complement strand
TCAAGGAGAGGGGTTTTTCCCGAGGAACTGTTTAACTGTCCCGTCCGATTTGTCAATAACAGTCAGTCTGCTTGCCCAGCACAATTAAATACGTACTCGTTTGAAAAATGACCGTTCACAAATTCCTGTTACCGCTTCTTTGCAATCACTGACAAATCGATGAACTAATTCTGTTTGAAAAGGGATTATTGAAGAACTATTTCATGACATCTGCGTGATACACATTTGTTCTGGTTGAGGTCTCATGATCAAAACATCACTTCCCAGTTACCGCTGCAACGCAAGTTGACAACCTGCGAAGTGTACATGTCATAACTTGACGCAGCACAGAGCCCTGGACAAAAACTTCCAGTAAACCAGCACGGCCAGGTGAGTCCTGTGATACAAAATTACGCTGAAATGAACTTGGGTACATTTACGTGTTTTGGTGTTTTCCAATTATTAAAATTGTTCCTTGGACAATTAACCGCAACTCTTTTCTTCTGAGCCATGGCATTTTGACGATAATGACCTGAGGTACTGCACAGGGCTGGCCCCGATTGTGCTCGTAAAATGCTGAACTGAGTTGCTCGCTGCAATGCCAAAAAGTTGCTAAACAATTGGCAAAAATCCAAAAAGTTACCACCTAAATTTCTTGATATTTTTTATATATTATTTTGTCGTTCTTCACAGTAATTACTAACATAAGTCAATAAAAATAGCTTGACACAGCTTTAAAGAGTTGCTCGCAAAGTATCATCAGTAAGGATACTCTTGATACATTCAAGGGAACAAAAACACGCATTCATGATGACGTCTTGCCGAATCTTGTTAAGTGGCAGGTTATGTGTTCAAACTTGAAAAGGCTGATAAACATTCATAAATTTGCTTATATAGATTTAAGTTTTTCGGCTGTGAAACCGTTAACTTTTCGTACTTCATATGTGATCTAAAACTTATATTTTGCTCAAAGGTTGCTCAGAAAGGCAAAACTTTCTCAAGGTTACTAGAACCGCAAGAAGTTGCTCCAAACACCCAAAATTTGCTCAAACGTTGCCGGGCACAATCGGGACAGGCCTGACTGGAGGGCCCTATTAAGAATTGGTTCACGTGTAGCTTGCGTCTATTTGTTACTTATAATAAGTAGATTTCATGTTGTTGTCCGTTCTGTTCAGTAAGATCACAGATGATGTCAAATAGATCATAAGAACCAATCAATGCGAGCCGGAATAATTCCACGCCTGTAGAACATTGCACTAGGACCAACTCACGGAGTAAGATTGTAATAAAATATTGTTCGCAACGGTTCCACAAACAGTAGGCAAACATGTGTCGTTAAAAATACGATACTGTTTCAACGTTCACGCGTTGGACTGACAGTGCGCCGCCAAAATCAATCCAACAGAAAATCGAACCTTACAGATATACAAGATAACATGAAGGTTACAAATGAAGGTACACTTTACCGAGGTCTGAGTTATCATAGCAACGTAATGACGTCATACTTATTTTACTTGAGACGGAAAAATACGACCTTGAGATCTTCCACTTGACAATGGATAAAACATTTTTACGTTTCTATGGTAACGCACATCTCGGTGAAGCATACCTCATTTGAAAATTCATCTTTGTCTTTATACCTGACCAATATTTTCTGTTGAATTCATGATGGCTGTGTCCTAGTCGTTCTTTGTTAAACAGTATCGTGGCTCTAAAACCCCATCGAGTTACCGTAAAGCGTAAGTAATTGACGTGCGAATAATGCAGGGTATCAGTAAAACTCCTATATTGTGATTGGTCTAAGACCGGGTCTAAGAGCACGTAATAAGTAAAAATAACAAACAAACTGCGGTTATAAACATACGAGACAACGCATGTGTAAAACTTCATTTAAGAACTTGACGTTTGTATGCTCAACATACATCTAGCCACTTATATTTTTCCAGCAGAATTAACTAGGTCTGTTTGTTTATTTACTTTTCAATGTCATTGCTTTCCTTATTTGGTATTAGCTTCGTGTTTAAATTTATTGTAGTTTAGGTAACCGTTACTTCTGGAGATGTATGTTGGAGCATACGAAACGTCAAGTTCTTAAATGAAAGTTTTTACAACATTGCGTTGTCTCGCTATGTTTATAACCGCAGTTTGTTTGTTATTTTTACTGAAGTTGAAATGACCAAAGAATAAGAGTGTCTACGTAATGAGTACGTGACGAGCCTGCTAAGTCTGTGCTGCGTAGGGGGCACTTCTGATTCGTTAATAAATTTAATTGGTTTGTGGCGCCCAAACACTCAACGTTATCAAAATAGCGCACGTCCATGCATAAAAGGAACGCTGTGCGGCAAAACACGAAACTTAATCGCATAAAACACATTTCTACACCGGTTTCGCTCGGCAAGTTCTTTCGATAAAATGGTATTTAGCATACTGTACTGGTTAGCTTTAGCAAAAATCAGCAAACGTGTCTGATTTGGCGAGTTTGCTTCCGGGCAATCTTATAAAGGCCAAAAAAAAAAAAAAAAAAAAAAAAAATCCTTATAAGGCCGACCACCGAGAAATTTATCCATAGAACTACCTCTGTAGGTCGCTTGACACATCTTTACTGCTGTTATCCCGTGGCTTTGTTTGGTGGAGAGTTTTGGAGATGACGCAGCAGGTTTGAAATGGTCTCTTTCAGTTTCAACTTTGTTGTATTAGGGGCAACGGTTAATGCCCTTTTCGCTCATGGTTATGTTACAAGTCTATGTTTGGTCGCCTAGCCTGGACAAACATTAAGGTGATCACTTGGTAGATCATAAGACATGCTATTTAATATCTGCCCAGGAAAGACAGCCTTGTGACCTTGCCTTCCTGTTTTCCAATTATGGCGACGGATTTCTGAATGCTTTTCATGCGTATCGTCATGTCACATAAGACATTGATCACAACTTACAATTGTTTATGCACGGGAGAAAAAAAAATTCAAAAAATGAATATAACGTTTTTATTTTTACAAGAATGTTTCAGATTGGGGATGAATAGGGCGCATTATCATGAACGAACACTAAAACGTATAAGCGAATGATAGTTTCAGCTCATGTGACGTAATGTTACAACTTCACAACGGGGAATCCCTTAAATACGGTTCATTAAAAACAAGTCGTTATTCGTCACGGACAAATGAACACGTACAACGAAGTTTCCTGAAGTGACTTGCTCGTTTTGAAAACAACCTGACTGATTTTTTCTAAAGTACAATCCTTGGACATTTCTTCGAAAGGTAAAGGTAAGCCTGAATTGACGAAATGTTCTCTGGGCTGAGATTTTCAAGGTTATTTTTTGAGTTTGTTTCAATTGTCATATTAGACTCATTGTCAATGGTTCGTGCTTACTGTTAAGCTAAAGCTACAAGGACAAGAGCTGTGTCCGTTAACATTTTAATACATAAGAGAGAGAAAACCTTCCATCAGCTTATCCGAAGTTTTCTCCTAATTATATTTAAATTTCAGAAAATTTATCGAAAAGATTGGAGAATAAAACGCTAATGTTTAAGCTCGGACCTGTATGGTTTGGACTGCAGCTATATTAAAGAGTATTTTCATACGGAGACTTTTTGGACTAAGGCCACTTAAGACAACGGTGATCTGCAGATTTGGATGTTCCACGTATATTCATGCACTTTCAATTTCCAGTGGCTTCTGTTTAATTCAAAAAGTTACGTAAAATGCCACGGTTGATTCGGTTAGTAACTAAGAAAGACCGTTACGAAACTTGTGAACTTTCCAGTGAACGACAAATCGAAATTTTCCGTTGAATCATATTGACGTGACCAGGACTGAAGTCACACTCTAAGCTAGCATGTACGGTCACGTGAAATAAATAGTGTTAAAAGTGCAGCTATGTTTTTGAAAACATGCAGCACTGGGCATGAACAGCCAAGCTTGCCGATTTATTTTTGCCTTTGAACAAGTTAGTCTATTTTCAATTCAAGGAATTCAAGTCGCTCGACACGCCTTGGGTTGGTCAGACGTCTAGAATTTTTCACCGTCTTTAAAACTTAAAGATTAGCAAAATATCACTTAATTCAGCTAATTCGCGGTAATAACCGTGAATATAGTTTAATCAGGGGAGGAAGAAAAGTCTATTTTCACCGCACGGCTTGATTACACTAAAAGGTCATCGTAGAAGTTATGCGAATTCTGAACGGCCGGAGAAACAAAATATAAACAGTACTTTAAGATAAATAATAACTACCGTGGTTACAGTACCGTCGTTAAGGCATCTTGAGTACAGGCTTAGGGTTGAAAAAATAGCATTGAATATTTCGGTCTGTTTTGAACGAAGAAAAGAGGGATACATGAAAATGGGGTTAGCTCTCGAGAGGGCCTGGAATATGTACAGTTTTTGCGATTGTTTTTCGCGGCTTCTTGCTAATTTCATTTCAGTCCAATGCATTTCAAGGAGGAACTAAATGATTAAAATTGTTACATTCAAAATTTCACTATTCATTCAGTCCACGTAGTCCTCAATATACCGAGTTTGATATTAGAGGAGCCTAAAATAACTAATGCCTGTCATATTGTCCGGCAAAGCATTTTTTGCTGCGGACACGATACATTTTTGTCTGGTCAAATAAAATTCGGACAATGTTGGCAACACAACATGATGCTAAAAATAACAGGCTGACTACAGATACCAGGGACTAGTAAAAGCTCGTAAAGCCTCGGCTAACGTATCTATCGAAGTAAAATTAGTAATAACATTGTAAGTAAAGAGTATAATTTTATTCACTGTAGAATCATTCTCGCCTTTAGAACAGGGAATTAAGGCACAGATGCTACCACAACATTTTTTAAAAGTTCGGAAACGGATTGAAACACACGATTCTCAAAGGAGTGTCGCGAATAGCGAAGATATTTGTTTACAAACATCGTTTTAGTCAGTTATTTAAATGTTAAAAACGTTAAACAAAAGAATTCTTTGTTTTACCAGCCAATAGTTCTCTGGTTGGCATATTAATAACAATAGGTGACGTCACTGAA
>JAHPZR010028914.1:17500-25000 GCA_019787425.1 Platygyra sinensis | reverse complement strand
TTGTACTGCGAGAAGTTCTTTCTTCGCTTAGTTCGTCGTGAGTGACACAGAGGCTGAAAAACTACGAGAAAAGAAAATAGCGTTTAGTTTCCAATTTCCTGGAATTGTTTGAACAGTCGAAAATCGTCCCCGGCTAGTCTTTTCTGTCCGTGCAAGCGAAGGGCCGGAAACATCGAATCATAAATAACGTTTTTCCTTGTGATCTAATGTAACTATTATATAGACAGTAAATCCTTTAATTAGTAAAGGGGGTTTCCCCCAGGAAGGACGATTGATCTTTATACTTGGAAACTGCGGTTTTATATTAACAAGAAATACAGGATATCCGACTTACCCCGTTAGCGATACCGCTTTCTGATTGCAAATGAAAGTGAGATACGTGTAGATATGAATTTTTGGTAAAAGAAAACAATCAGCAAAGAAGCAAACAACAATGAGAAATGGACCTGATGATTACAAAGTGTTTGTTCTGGCAAATAGTGGAACGTTCATCAACTGTATGTAACGGAAAGACGTTTCGGTCGACGTTACTTCATTCCTATGCAAGTTGACAGTTATTACGCAGTGCGCAATCCTCAAAGAAGGTGAGTTTAGGAGCCATGTAATCAGGGATCGATTAAGGTTAGTTCTTAAACAAAATAAAATCAATAAATATCAAATTGAAATACGTTTCACATCTAGACACGGTGCACACTATTGTTCTATTCAACAGAATTGAGATTTCTTTTCAGTGGAGTAGTTTGATTTGTGGCCGGATCCATAACCAAAATGCCAGCTGAGATGTTGATAACCTCAAGAAGAGCACTATTTGGATAAAAAGTTTGTCATAGCGCATATTTTCTGTTGGAAAAGCGTGTCTTTATGACTAACGACGTTGAACGAGCTCATAACTTACACTATGCAACCTGTCCGCCTTAGTGATGATTTAAAGGCAATCTAGCTTAGGTAAGGATGTTGCTTTTTAGGTCTATGCTGAATATTCGTCTTTTTCTGCCAATTTTAGGCAGGAAATAGTCTTGAGAATATTCAGTTGAGTTATAGCGTGTGACATTTCCACTGATTTTCGAATGTATTGGTGCTGAATGGTGTTTAAGTAATTTTGGAGCCTGCCTGCAGGCATTAAAGCCTGATACGACGCACGTAACTTCTTGCAGTAAAATTAATACCATCGAACATACGGTGATTTGCTTTTGTTGTTGCTGTTTTTGAGCTAGTTTTGCCGTTTAGAGGAAGGAAGAATTTTATACGGTTTAGTTCAAAACATGCAGCTGTGTGGTACTAACAACCTTTTTTAACACATATATTACATGCTTTTCAAAAGCTCATGCAGCCTCGCGGGTATTCTTAAGTATATTTAAATTTCGCGAATTTGACCTTCGATTTTCTTATCAGCTATATTCTCACAAGACAGAGTGTATTTCTGTTCACTGAAATTTTGGTAATAACTAGTAAGATATCAAAGTAGAAACTGTCTTGACACACATTAAACTTATTGGCGGTGGTTAAGTTACATATAATGGCTTCCACGTAAAGCTGTTGTTCCTGGAAATGCATATTGAACTATACTAGAACAAGCTTTAAAATGTATCTGAGGTCTATGTATCTGCAGGGTCTGGATGAGCGATGAAAATGCCAGCTTATTGGACTTTCGCCACGTTGTTAGTGATTTTGGTCGAGAAAAATATGTTTTATATGCAAACTTTTCAGCACCAATTTGTTCCTCTTGCCAACCATAAGGGGCTTCTGGAGTCGAAAAGATCAAGAGCCGGGAAGACCTGATTAGGCTACCTCCAAATTAGTTGTCCTTCAGTGACATACGAGCCTCAACTCGAGTCAGTGATGATGAAATCGCACTTCCGAGAAGTCGATAGTTGTATGTAACTTTTCAAAATTCGAGGAATTCTACCAGTGTACTTATGCAAATAAGTTGTATAGTCAAGAAAGGTAGGCCCCGTTTTGAATTTCATGTACACCAAAATAAACTTCAGTTAGATTTCCTGCGTACTTCTATTAGGGGACGCCAGCTAGCAACTTTCATCACACAATGGAACAATAAACTTCCCAAGACTTCCTGCTCATACTCTATAATGATCGTCCTCCCTTGCTCATTGTGACCCTTTCTCTCCCCTTCTGCAGCCTTGGTTTTTAAAGGCTAAAATCTGTCATGCTTTCACGATGAAATTAAACAAATTAGCGTGCAATCTACAACCTTTTATACACTTTTACACTTTCTAGTTTTATTTTCTTACCTATAACTTTCTTCTGTATTGCTGAGCGGTAACCATAATGTACTCGACAAGAAAAATAACACGTAAGCGAACTTTATGTTAATTCATATTTCATGTTATTCTGTCGCTCAGGCTACAGGCTAATTTGCACAACAAATCTAGGAAAGTGATATTACGAACAACCCTTACTTAGTCACTTAATTGATCCTCTTGGTGCGTATCCGCAAATAAGGCCGTACAAATGACTGTAATCTGTACAAAAGGTGAACCTTGGTGATACAGTGAAGCTGACATACGTGACAATTGTTTCCGTGACGTCATTCAGAACTTAACTCTGATTGGTTGATAAAATAATCATTGGTTACTGTGCATGTAGTTGTCATATATATGCAAAAGATGTGCAGTGAAAACATGAACTAAACATTAGTGCTGTTCACGGTTTACGACCCGAAATATTCATTTGCTGTTCAATACAGTTAGGTAGCTTGCCGACGAGCTTCAATATGTCAAGTTGCCGACAACCAGGGCCTTAGTGTAATATACAAAGCAATGTCAGACTATTCACAGCCCTTGATTTTTGGTTGATATTGCAACCTGTGGCATTTCGCCGCAAACATTTTGGCATCATTGAAATCGGGGGAGGGGTGGTCCAGATGTTCCATTTCTTTTGTCCAAGATTGCAATCTTGGACAGTATAAAAATGGAACAATTATCCCCCATCCCCCTGCCCCCCCCAAAGCAATGATGAAGGCCCGAAGGAGCAAAAGCGCGCCATTTTGGCATCATTGAAATCGGGGGAAGGGTGGTCCAGATGTTCCATTTCTTTTGTCCAAGATTGTATATTTTGCACGCTAAAACGAAGCTAAGTCGGCCTGGAGACAAAATGTGCTCTTCCCGTACGTAATCAAACAGTTCAAACATCGCGTGATCATCTCTGCATGGGTGTAGTTTTGGGGAATCCCCTGACTATAGGTCTAAGTACGTCATGCAATTGACTTGACAGCTGTCAAGATTACCAACGAACTTAATTATCGCGCGGGCGCCCGTTCTCCAAGTTTATCAAGTCCGTGTATTCCTCTGTGTTATATATTTCTTCGAAAGGTAAGCCTGCCCATTGTTTTTATTTTACAAGCCCGACGGAGTAACTTGTTGTTGGCATTATAATCACGTCTTTTATCATTCTAGGGTATTTTTGGCTAACATTGCTTATCTAACTCGTTTCTGGTGCAGTTTGCATGCGCGCCAAATTCATAAATTTTCTTTATTTTACATAGACTCAATTCTGATCCCAATTAGCGAATGCTCGACAAAGCGCAGTAAAGATTTCCTTGCAATTTCTTGTAATCTTTTGAGTTTCCATGTAGAGAGAGATGACGAGAATCATTCACATCAGTTTTCAAGAACGGAATTCTAATAATAAATTAACAACAAACGACAAAAAGACTAAGTATTTATTACTGAATAGAAACCAGAAGGATGGTAAGAGCACATTCGAAAAGCTTACAAAAGAAGTAAATGAAGCGAACAGTTCAGATACGATTTATATCATCATCTCTTTCCGCATAACTCTTACATTTGAATTAACTCAACTTTGAATACTTGGATTCGATATTTTTGCTGTTAGAACAAATTTATATATTTTTTGTTCAAAAAAATGCAGGTTACTTGACACTCCTATCGCCTACACCTATCGCCCGGCGTGGAGACTTTTAAACCGCCCTAAAAAATAAGATGTCGTCAGTTCTCCAAAATAAAATTCATGTGCCACGCGATCACGTCCATGACATAATTTGAGGATTGTAGCGTTACTAAAGGACGTCCAGTCGCGTTTTAATTTTCCATCATTGAATTTGTCTATCTTTTTTTTTCTCTGGGAATTTGTCAAGCCGCGCATAAATTTACAGACTTTTTAAATTTTTCGTATCAAACGACATTCTGAGGCTAGCTTCTATTTTGTAGTTTCCGGGATGGCATAGGCCAGGCTCGAGGCCGACAAAGCGGCGGAAATAGAGTCTACGGATGGCATTACCCATTATTTCTTGTATTTCCGCGGTAAATATTCACCGAATCTGCTGTTTTGAAGCCATTGTTTTTCCGACGGAACTCTCGGCTATCGTCGAAAATTCTCACGCTAAGTGCCATTTGTCGTATAAGGTCAAACACAGGTATAGTTTCAGTGAACCACTGAATCACAATGATATCCGAAGATCAGAAACTCAGTAATAGCCTCTTATCAACAGAGCGCAAGTGCCGTGCTGGGGAATGATTGTCCCTAAGAGATCCGTACAAAAACGACCGAGGGTCAATATTCCCAGTGCCGGCTGTTTGAACAAGCTACAATCTTGGACAGAATAAAATGAAACGATTATCCCCCATCCCCCCCAAAGCAATGACGAAGGAGCAAAAAACGCGCCATTTTGGAATCATTGAAATTGGGGGGGGAGGGGGGGAAGGGGTGGTTCAGATTTCTCATTTATTCTGTCCAAGATTGTAGGTTATAAGCAATTCATTATATGGCACCCGAAAACGAAAAATACACAGCTTATTACATACACTACCGTTTCCGTATGGCAATATCCCGATCAAGGAAAAAACAAACTTCTGAGAACGTTGGAACCTCCTTTGCCATTATTGGATATTTCAGATTTTACAACAAAAGATAAATATAACTGTCACTGAGACAGCCTAAATACTGGGCTGATATGATACTGCCCTTATACAGTTTCTGTATTTTCCCCTGCTCATTTTAGCAAAAGAGAGAATCCTCACGGGTCTATATTCTACGATAAAGCATTTTCATTCCATTTATCTTGAGCCAATTCACTTTGGGCATGTAACACATCATCATAGTAACTATATTTACACCAGTTGTGCGCTAATGGTATGAAAGCTATAGTTTAATTCCATTTTTCCACCAGCAGATGATCACAACACTCAGATACTGGTGATTTCATACACGAAACAGTTCGTATGTGATAACGAAGCTGAGTCTGTTTGGTATTGACATTGCAATCGATAACGCCATGGAAGGAGAAATGATAAATATAAAAAAGTAACGAATCAGTATCGAGCTAGTACACTGATTGATGATAACCGAGTGGATTCACGCATATGCCCGGAGAAAAATGGGGCGTTGCTTTAAACGCGTTATTTTCGTACTTGCATGTCTGTTAGTGAGTGATGTCGCAGCAGCTCAGACTGTTTTTTTTTTTTGTTCAACTTTTATCATGAATATTTTGATTTGCGACTTTCAAAAGTAGTTCCTTCAGCTATAACCTATCGATCTTTGGATATCTGTTGTTTCATTTTATCGTGTTGCGACCAATGAGATTCCTGCCGGAATCTGAAACTGATGAGAGGGACGTTTCCCGCTGAAATTTTGCTTTCCTTCCTCAGTAAAGCAATGATCTGTAAAAGTTTAAAGTCAAGGACGGACAGGTTACCTAATTAGTATCGATACCAAGGCTCTCATTACTAAGTTCTACCGGTGTGAACTCATCTGTAGCAGTCGGAAGTTGGTCAATCTGATGTAGAATATGCAGGAAGTTGTTCCGAGGTCTTCCGATGTGCAGCAGTTTTGTCCAGGGCCCTGGAAACTTTTCGGGCCCGCAAAGCCATTTTAGATCAGCAATCTGTAATCTGACAACCGAGAGGTGTATGCGCGCTGAAATGGCTTGAATGAACAACGAACATATGCCGTCTATTCTGTCCACTATGGCAAACAGGAATCCCTGCGATATCTCGGATCATTTGTGGTCAAAACTTGGGCATAGTGACAGAGAAATGCCAACTCTAACGTCATTTCTCTCGAACATCTGCAGAAGAGAAAAACCTAGCCTGCGAATACAGCCGCCTCTCATTCGCTCTCGCTACTACGTGCGAAACGCGACGCGTCGCGTTTCGCACGTAGTAGCGAGAGCGAATGAGAGGCGGCTGTATTCGCAGGCTAAGAAAAACCTCGCGAACCGAGTTTCAAATGAATGATTTGCCAGTAATGGGATACCCATGTTATCCGCAGGGAATTCTGGGATCGCCAGGGGGCAAAAATTGCTAGTCGCTAGAAGGAAATTGTGTTTAAGGTTATTCCTCACAATTGCACTGCGCATCCTTTCTGCGCATAATTTATGGCGTCATTTTGCGCGCCCGCGTCCACGCGCACGTTGAAAACATGGCGGATTTGCCTTGATATTGAGCACTGTCAGTTGGAAAATGGCTATAGCTCAACAACGAGCACGGGCACTCCAACTTTTTTTTCAGTCACTGTCATCAACTTATCATAAACTTTGCTTGAGGAAAGACTGATCCGATTCCTATTGCTGAAAATTGAATAAATAACGAAAATAGCAAGTAAACTGTGGTCTTTTCTATTTTGCCCTATGGTAACCATGTCAAGAAATTTGGTTGAAATTTTAATCAAGAATTCAGCTTTCTGTCTAAAACAAAGTTAACGTAAAAAGTTTATTTGTGTCCGATACAATGCATTGACTCCAGTTTAATGCGTGTTCTCATGAGTCTCGGTCACAAACATTTTACAATTACTGGGAATGCGTTCTTGTAATAGGCATTAAATAATGCCAAAATAGGTCAATTTCATTGTCCCAGTGCTCCTTACAGTCAAAACGCCTGAAGCGTTCCGCCTAAAAAGTGATTAATGCGTTCATTAATCCAAAACTGTTTCGATTCTTGGCTTCAAATTTCGAAAACTCAACTGAATATTGTAATTATCCAACCGTAGTGTCCATTCGAATATTGAATGTTGATTGGACTAATGAACAATACATCAAACGACAGTTGGTCACGCGATGGAGGAGTCCTGGAACGAAGGCGCCATTTTGAGCTCTTTCGTCCACCATGGTGTTCGTTGAGTTCACGGATGGCAGAAATTAAAACTAAGTTGGCTCTGGTAGAAAAACTAGAAGCGTTCTTGGAAAGGACGTGTTCAGATGCCAGGAAAGAAATTCGGGCAGAGATTGGGGAACTGCTGCCGGCAAAATTCCGTTTCGTATTCTGGTAAGTCCTTTGGCACTTGTACAAGAGTCGATCAATGTCCTGGGAAAACGTGCTGTGCAAGTCAGTGTGCTAGTAGTGGAAAATCATTCCGATGGCTACCCTGAAAACATTTTCCGTATTTGGAACACTGTGTTATTGGTCCAATCAACATTCGATATTCGAATGGACGCTACGGTTGGATGATTACAATATTCAGTTGAGTTTTCGAAATTTGAAGCCAAGAATCGAAACAGTTTTGGATTAATGAAAGCATTAATCATTG
>JAHPZR010028914.1:0-15000 GCA_019787425.1 Platygyra sinensis | reverse complement strand
AAGAATGATATGTCGGTGTAATTACCCGAGGGGATTTCCCGATATTTCTTTCGCATTCTGATGAACATCTAATCAGCAAATTGTTGTTGCGGTTTGTACTCGTTTGATCTTGTCTCAAAAAAGCTCACAAAGCGTCTGTCAAAACTACGTTTTACTCAAATTGTTTCTTGCGCTACTTATTACAAGCTTTCGTTGACTGTACTGCTATATCTGTTGCAGAATAATCGTTGCCATTAACTGAATTGCTGGTTGGCTGCCACATGTTCCACGGACCGACCGAATACCTACAAACGTAAGTCAAAGTTCTGCTTTATTCGTTGTATTGATTAACGATTGTCCTAACCGCTTTGGTGAAATCACCGCCACTGTACTATTGAGCGTATCTGTTATTCCAAGTCCATTTTCCCTAAGTTATCTGCTCATTTCCTTTCCTAAAACTGGAATCGAAGTTCGCGAAATTTCCACAGGGCGGACCCGGCAAAATTCATGTCGCTGTTACGCGTTCAAAAAGCTCAATGATATATTATTAATTCCCTTAGCACTATATCGCGCGATAAACCATCGGCTTATTTTTCTTGACCACTCACCTCAAGAAATATCGGGGAAGCAGCCCTCTAATTTTGCTTCTCTGAGGGAGTGGGCGACTTGACACAAGCTATTTTCCCACGCCCCTAGCAAACATCCTTGTTCGCATTCTCAGGTATATGCGATCCTTCCTGTTGTTGAAATTGTGCAAGACTTCTTACCGAACTTAAAGAATACATTCTTGAGGATCGAGGAATCTTAGGACTTCGTGGTCAGCGGTTAATAAGAAGCTAACTATATGCTATTTTCACTGGGTTACACTGGTATACCCAGAATCCAAAGGACCATTGTCAAAGGATAGTCAGGCCTTGAAAAAATCCGCTGACCAACTTGCCGGTGGACTCTTCAAGACTGGGCTAAGTATGAGCAAGTCTACGTCTTTTGCGCAGAAAACAAAAAATAGGAAAAGAAAATACGGCCATAGACAATCTTCATCTCTGGATGTAGGGCGTTGTGCTCTTTGGCAACCGCAATTTCAGTTGTATGACAAGCCAGGCGTGGCCTGCAAATCTGGGGGTGGACTTTCTCGCGTTTCAAGTTTGGTGAAATAACCCAAAATTTGTCAGACTGGGAATATATAAGGATTTCACTTAAATTAAGACTCGTTTCTCGGGAAATATATCTGATCAGTTTTTGCGTACGCAGGTGGAAAAAAAAACACATTTCGAAAACATCCCAACTTTGTTCCTGTTAGTAAACTTCTTATGCAGCCGGTTTCGACATACTGTGGAAATCTTGGGAGATTTAATCGGAGGAAATTCAAGAAAATAAAAAAGGAACATATTTAGTGAAACACACACTTTCTGGGAAAGTTTTTTTTCAAGATTAAAAGCTATTATTTTCACAGATATGATTGTAAAACATGATTCAGTTATGACATTTAATACGTTTTAGTGGACTGGTTGTCGAAACAAATGCAATACCACCTTTCAAAACACTTGTGCAGCAATATAAAAATTAAAATAATTGCCCTAGATATATGGAGCCTACTTTTAAAACTTGTGCCGGCGATACTGTTGTGTACGTACTGGGGAGCAGGGGTGGCGCAGTGGCGAGAGCGCTTGTCTCCCACCGATGTGTTCCGCATTCGATTCTCAGACCCGGAGTCATATGTGAGTTGAGTTAGTTATTGGTTCTCTTCCTTGCTCCGAGAGGTTTTTCTCCGGGTACTCCGGTTTATTCCTCTCCTCACAACTGGCCAACATTTCCAAATTCCAATTCGATCCTGGAATGCAAGGACATTTCTGAACGAGTTCTTTGAGCTCCTTGGTGCTCCGTGGGTAAACAAATTACACATTTACATAAACATTTTTTTCTATTTACTGCTCGTAGTATATCCTCCTGTCTTAAGATTTTTTGTTTGTTTGTTATTTTGAGGCACGGAAGCGTAAAGAACGTGATCCGCTGGACGCTAAATTAAAACGTTTTCTCTGGTTTGTGGTAATTACAAATATGAGATTCTATTTCAATTCAATATGTTTATCACACAAAACTTTCCCAGATGCCGACTTCACAACACTGAGAACAGGCCGGTATCTCAAGTTCCTTCAGAGCCGCGAACATTTTTATATCAGTACGTAACTGATGAGTGAAATACATTAAAATGTCCATGGCTCTCAAGGAGCTTGAGATACCTGTTCTCAGAGACGGTGCCAGATGCTGAACCAGGATTGTCTCTGTTGTTTCTCGAAGCCTATGTTAGCACTGTTCTTATATGAAGTCATTTTACGACAGTAAGTCAAGCGATAGAGTGCTCTGGGCGTCTTTTATTGAAGGAATGATCATGAATTCAGTGTCAATTTGACTCAGCTGTGTCTTAGCTCATCCGTTATCCTTGCTACGAAATGAGGCTTTGTAATCAGCATAAGATCACATCATTTTCGAAAGTTCGAATCATGATACGTTCCCTTAATTTAATGATTTTTCTTTCCCAGTTTTTTTGAGATTTCAACCTTCTGTGGTTTTGTAGTTCCTGCAGGGTTCGAAGCTGTTTAGACTGGCTCCATATATAGAAATAGTGAACACATTATCAAGACCAATATTTTTAGATTTTTGAGGGGAAATCCCTAGAATCTCATACACATATAAATTGGTTTGAAATTTGCATACGCTTAGAAATGCTCAGCGTTTTCAAGACCAAGTAACTGACACGATCGATCGATCGTTCCTTCGACCAGTTTTCTTCACGCTATCGATTAAAATGATGTAGCGTTTTTCTGGGCTCTATTCATATCCATGCATCCATACGGGTTTCATTAATATTTTAATCTCAATCTGCCAAACATCAGGCGTACATGACTAAAAAAGGTAAAGGTCAGTTACAGAGGAAATAGTTTAAAACTGCAATCATTTTTACCAACTCTGTTAGCATATTCATGACAGTTTTATAAATACTCAACCACATACAGGTCGATTTGTGTTGAAAGCCAAAGTACATATTGCTTCAGCAAGCAGGCTAGTGTTGTGACTTCAAACTTCCTTCACTAATCAACTTCTTCAGGTCTAATAGTTCTCAAAACTTGCCTAAACAGGTAAATTCCTATCCGAGTTGTAATGATACGCATGCCTTGAATTCAGGCATGATTGCAATATTGCAGCCGTTTCCGGTCCTGTACCATTCTACTAATCTCTTTGCATCCTCGAAATAACATTACCTAACACCGAAAACCTTAATCAGTCTGCTGATGAGGTAAGGAAATTTAAACTTTTTATACTGTGCATGGTTGCACAGAAATAATTTATGCAATGATTTTAACGCTGACATCTCAGGCGCTCTGCGAGCTTAAGACTGAGGACTGCAAGAGCTGAACATAATGCATGTGGTATTATAGCAACACCGGACTGTGCATGAAGTCCCGTCCACATTACGCAGAAGGAATTTGAAAAAGGTTTTACTCTGAAAAGGCATCAAATGTTTTCCGTTCACACCACGCCGGAAGAATTTGAAAACTCAACAATCACCAGTCATTTTGGATTTGTGTTTGAGGAGCTGGGCTGGTTTTCACCAGCGGCAGAGTCGTAGTCGGAGTCGTAATCGGAAGCGTAGAGCGACACAATCTAGTGAAAATCAAACTGACGGAGTCGCTAGTCGGAAACAGTACACCGTATCCGTCGCTTACGATCGCTTACGATCAAGTGAAAACTAGATTGTCAGAGTCGGATGCAGGATCAATCACGGTGTTCGTTTCCCGGGCCTGTTTGGTTCTTCCGTTTCTGCTTCCGTCTCCGACAATCTAGTTTTCACAAGATCATAAAGACGGAGTCGTAAACGAAATCGGAAGAAATGGAAACGTTCTGATCCTTCCGACTCCGATTCGGTTGAGCTTGACTTCGCTCACGACTTTGATTTTCACTAGGTTTACTCCGACCCTGACTCCGTCGCTAGTAATAACCAAGCTTTAAAGGGTATAACCCTGGAAATTTGCACGTAAGATTGTTTTTAATATGTTCTTTTCATTTCTGGTGACATTACGCACTACAAATGATTAAACCAGTGTGTTCGGGAAAAAGCGCGTCACGTCAGCAACTATTGTAATTGGCTAATCGATTCATAGCTTGAAGGGACAAAGCAAAACGCCTTGCATATTGCTTGCACCATAGTTAGTGGAGGGGGACTGGTTAGGAAACCCGGCGAACATCAAAGGCAGAGGTTATGTCAGATCCTTGCTAAGCTCATGGCCAACCTCGATGCTGGAATTCTTAATTTCAGCCTTCATCTCATTCAACTGTTGCTCAAGTTCTGCACACTTTAATCTCTGCATCTGGAGTGCGATTTTAATTCTCTCAGGTGATGTTTGGGATACTGGTGAGTTGATGTGGCCAGTCTCTGATAATTTTTTCAGCTTTGATCTTTTTGTTTTATCCGATGCATGAGAATATTTGGAGCAAGACATACACTGCTGGTTACTGCCTTCACACAGAAGTTCACATCCCTTAGCACGCCAGTACTGTTTACTTGGGAATGATTCTTCTTCTTCCTTCAGGTGATCCACAAACTTTGGAATGACATGCTGTATAACATCACTTCATGTTGAGGGTTCAACACCAGGGAAAATAAAATAGCTCTCCATATTCTTGACAAGGTTAGAAACAGACACATTCATCACCGTCCTAAAGCAGATTGAATAAAGTTCGTGGTCTTCTGGTAATAAGCATCCAAACACCTTGACAGTGAACCCCAGCGGCCAGACTGTCGTCGATTATTAGTTCGAGTTCGGATAATAAAAACGAATCACTTAGCCTTTTAATAAGCATTCTATCGTTAAGTTGTTCTAATTTCCAGGTGGAAAGAGTTTTCACTGGATTTTACTCTGACACAAAGTTCCTCGAAGTTCTTGTAGATTCGTTTGTTGGTCTTGTTGTCTTCTTGATCTCTGACAATCGAATAGTGGCTTTTCTTCACGGGGCATATTAAGCGTTGGGAGAGCCCCAAACTTTGGCTTTTTCTTCGTCATCTTTTCCGATTGAACTAGGAGAGAGAAAAGGAGAATTTGCTCAGTAAGTTCAACAAGAATGTTAAGTTCACGAGCAGTTCATATGTCAACAACGATACAAGCTTAAAGCATAAACCTGCTTTACTTATATATTTCGATGTCATCAGGTGCAAAATGCTTTTCGCATGTATACACTCTGTCATTGACGATTAACCTTTGGAAGTCTTTATCCACTTCTCGTGTTTTTGTCAGCTCATTCAGCCACTGTTGTCGCCACTGTTTATATGCGTCGTTTCTCGAAGCTGGGAGCTTCCATATCCCGATTCCTTTGGTATTTCGGCATGATCCGCAACCAAATACGACACAATAGCCCTTTTCACGGTTAGTTTTTCTCATTTGCATTACAATGTAATCCAACGTGGATGCGAGGCAATTTCGGGCTAAAGCTGCAAAACAGCCCGAAATTGCCTCGCATACATGCTAAATTTTATTGTAATGCAAATGAGCAAAGGTAACCGTGAAAAGGGCTATTGTCACCTGGCATTTTTTATACACAAGCAACTAGTTTGATAACGATTTAGACTATTTTGAAAGAAAGATAACCTAGATAGTCATACTTTCGTGACTCAAAAACAACTTCAAGTGATCTCCGACGCCAATTTGAAAAAGGTATTGCACGGTCATTGTCACGTGATGGTTATAAAATCAAACAATAACCTCTCCCTTTGATGTTCGTCGGGTTTCCAAACCAGTCCCCCTCCACTAACTATGCTTGCACGCCTGAAATTTGAATTGACCAATCAGGATTCGTGCAGCAGGCGGGAAAACTCTACTGCCCTGACGTCAATGGAAAGGAAAGGCATTGAAATGAGGTAACTTTTCTCACTGGAGATGGGATAAATAGCCACGAAAAGGGATTTAAAATTCCAAACACAAAGTCAGATTGTAAAAAGTAAAAATTATGAAATATTTCGTGTCTCCAGGCTTCTAATTTGGCGCCAAAAATGGCTTGCCGGCGTCTGGCCATTCTCGTCCTCAGAGGCCGCGATCCTTTTGGTCAGTGACGGAGATCGCGACCTCTGGCCCAGTCCAACGACATTCCGGTTTTGAATGGCTTTGTAAACACAATAGATTGAGACCAGAACTAATCAGATTTGTCAGACTTCACTCTGAGCATGCGCAGAGTGACGGTAAGTCCGTGAATCACGGACTTCCGGTGTTGGACCTAGCCAGGGGTCGCGATCTCGATCACTGACCAAAAGGATCGCGGCCTCTGGGGACGAGAATGGCGTCTGGCATGACAACTCGCTCGTAGTTCCTGTTCGTCGAGTGTAGCCAGGTAGGATAATAGCATTGTTTACATTTTGAACAAAATATGCTGTACCTCGTCAAATTAAACCCGAAATTTACAGGTAAACTATTAGGAGCAATTTGAGAATTGTCTTTATTTTTGTTAGCTTCGAAAAAAGGCTATTATCGCGTTATTTCGGTGGGACAGCTCAGTTTTAACTGCTACCCGTACTGCGGGCGCAGCCGCCGTATGCAAGGACAATTCCGAGAATTAGCCCGGAAATAAATACCGCGCGTCGGTTCCACTATTCTAGGAAAGATCTCAGAACTAACCAAAACCAGCTGACGCGAGCATTTCTACAAACACTATCTTCTCGCTTTCTAGTGAAACGCAATTTCAGTTGCGCATGGAATGTGCACACTCTAGTTTAAAAAAAAAAAAAACAAGCAGCAAGTACGGAGGCTACAAACAGGTTGGTTTTCTTTGTTGCAATGATTCTGAGCTATGCTTCGTTCTATGCGCTAAGTTACTTCCGCCTTTGCAAGGGCCTTTGGTTTCAAATTAAATTCAACCGATAACCAAAGATTTCGTCAATGCTGTACTTAAATATACCAAATCCGCCTAGCTTCACACGATGACAAAGATCAGTATGATCTGATCTGGAAACCAAGTAGTGACCATAACGTGTTTTTTGGTCAGATTCCAAGTATCGGGTATGCAATATGTTACAGTGGATGTACCAAAGAGGATTTCCTAGCTTATATTCCGAAGGCTTCGATCTCGTAACGTAAAGCAAAAAAGAAAAGAAAAGAAAAATGAAAAACGAAAAAGCACAAGGACCTTAATCAATTACAAGAAACGTCCACTAGCGAGAGTTTTTACATAGTTACAGTATCGGTGTCATTACGCTATGTTACTCCCTAGCAAATAAGGGTGCAGTGTCGCCTGACGTTTCAAGCCTTACGATACTTCAGTCTTAAAATTTAAACCGCTGATCAGTGTATTGCTTTAAAAACTTAAGGCAGACACGAGTCATTTTAGACGAACGTAAATTAAATAACCTCCTTTCCTTGCCAACTTAATAAGCGTTTTCAACCAGCTAAACGTTTGTCTAAAAATAAATTATAGCCTCTTCGAGAAACCGCACAAACAGGCTTGTCTTCTTTCTGCCATTTTCCGCGGAAATTTTAAACCAAGTTTACTAAAAGACAAGATTAAAATCACCTCCTGACAGGCAATATTTACCCTGTGTCATACCGATCTACAGATAACTAACTTGATTAAACAGCTCCATCGCATCTTCTGTATCACCCTACGGTTTGCGCATCAATAAATCTTGAAAAGTTTGGTCTAAATTAGTCTTCGTTTAATTGTAATCCGTGTTAAACTTCTCAATTCTTAACTATCCTTGTTCTTTTACAGTTTATGGCTTGTTACTACATCTTAATTAAGTGCTTTTCTATCTTAGCCTACTAATATTTAATTCTTAACTATTATCTTCAGATTTGAAGGTAATTTTTGAACGTGGTCAAAATAACTAAATCAAAGTATCATGACGCAGCTCTTTTAAACTTTTGAACTTTGTAGTAATAGTTTATTTGTGTAGAGCTACGTTCTATCGACTGTGGAAAGCTAACAGTTCTGTGTTGGCTTTTCCATCAGTTGCAAGTTCTCAATTCGAATTGTGATTGGCCTATTTGAATATAAGCGTTTGTTGTAATTGGCTGGGATATATACTCTCTCGGTATTGGCTCTCAGGAAAGATACGCATGCTTGCATAACGAAGTATTTTTAGTAAATATGCTGAAACGAGTAACGGATCTCAAGTTATTTCCTTGTTCGCTACTAGTCCTTACTTAGCATATATTCATTATCATGCCAGGCCAGTTCAACCTCTTTAATATATTGCTAGCGCATCGATTTATATTTATTGCCAACAAAATAAAGTGACCGAACTTTCTTAATTCGGCGCACTGTTCATCATTGTCTAGCATGAACTTTATTGCTCGAAAATTATATAAGCCATCGTCTGTTGCATGATATGAACTGCCACGGTCACTTAGACTACACTGAAGCACACCCAAGGCTGCTTCCTCAGCAACGCACAAAAGAACCCTATCACTACAAATCCCTTTTGGAAAGGGACGGCAAGAGCCAATTAAAAGTAATGGCTTTCTTGGTATACTCGACAAAGATTAACGACATTTCTAAGAAGCTCGGGAACTTTTTTTTTTCTTGGTGATCAAGGTAATTCCGCGCGATCTTTGTTTTCCGATCAACCAGCCGAGGATAAACAGTTACATTACTATTCGCAAATAATGAAACACGAGAAAATTTCGTCATACCTACGTAGTTTCCTTACAATGCTGATCTTTGAACGTCTTTCATATAGCGAGTACATTCGTTTATGTATAATTGCTTTCTATTATCATTTCATTTGGTAAATTTGGTAAAAAGAGCTAAAATGATGGTTGATTTAGTTGGCTTATTGCAAATTGCTGTACATGTAAGGGTGTTTCATGTCACATTCTTACTGTTAATTCACATATCAGAACTGTTCAAGATTTTTTCTGGTTAACCTCGTGTAACATTTCTGGAGCAGTTATGTGATGAAACGAATACAATTTACGGAATGGACGGTGTTCTATTGGCTAGTCAAAAATTGAGTGAACACGTGGCTTGGCAAGCACTTCCTCATGTTCGCGGAACTAAGTTTAGTTTGACAGGAATGGTACAAATTTCCATGGAAATAACTATGGTCCTCCAGGCTAAACTAACACAAACTTGAATAAATGTGTGCTTATTTGTCTCTAAAACCACTGTATTAATCGTTGTTCGTTCTTGTTAACTACTGACACAAAACCCATCCTTGGTAGATCTAGAATTACCAGATAATTTCGACAGATCAAGTAGCTAATTTTTGTATTCAATTTTAGTATGTTACGACTATTTTTTGGGGGAAACCCCTGAATCTGCAGTTGACATTACTCAGTATACTTCCCTGTCAAGA
The DNA here is from genome assembly GCA_019787425.1 of Platygyra sinensis. Classification (NCBI taxonomy): domain Eukaryota; kingdom Metazoa; phylum Cnidaria; class Anthozoa; order Scleractinia; family Merulinidae; genus Platygyra; species Platygyra sinensis. The sequence goes on along the minus strand of JAHPZR010028914.1, from coordinate 5,681 downwards.
CTGTTCTCCTGGTAGTATGTTCAGCGTTTTTACTCTTGAGTCATCGAATAATTTTTCGATTGAAACAGGTGAGTTCAAATGCTATATCATTGTTTCACGTCCCGTTGTATATTGATGCTATACAACAAAGCTAACTTTGAAAACATTTTCATGAAGTGTAATAGCGAGATACTAGTTCGTGGAAAGTTTCAATACCTACCAGTTCTGATGACGGAAAAGGTTTGCTGTGCACATGTGGAGAATCTTACTAAATTCAATGCCAATTCTCAAGGATTTTTCTATTCCTGGTGTTCTAGTTGTGACAGCAGCGGTCGCATGCTATGCATGCAATGGCTTCAATAGTCAGCAAAGTGACAGCTTCCTCACGGATCGACCTACAGACCTCCAGCTGTTTCTGAACCAGCCCTCTGCTCGGGCGACCGTCCTTCATTGCGTTGTCACACACACCGTGACTTGCCTAGCGAAGCACTTTTCTACTGCACTCTCTTGCACAAAGCTCTGCTTTCTCGTATTGCTGCGAATCTGTATCATTCTCTACACAGCCAGATCAAAAGCTGTCCGAGAGCACTATACAATGGAGAATGCAGGTGTAGATTTTCTACATTTTCAAAGCTATCTTGAGTTCCACCTTTATACCACTTGCATTGGAAGAGACTTTCTTTCCCTTTTTACTAATCCGCCCAGCAGCCCGGACCTAGGACTGTGGTGTATTGGCTTCTAAAGCTAATGCCAGGCCTGAGCTTGTCAACAGCTTTCGATACTTATCGTCACTAACTTCTCATAACAACCAAGATGTTGCAGTAGTGGTTAGAATTCAATCAAATTGTCATCTTGTCACCACACTGACATATAATACAATTGCTTTAAATCCAGGTTGAAGTTCGATTCCAAGATTACAGCCCACTGAACTTGATCACCACCGTTGCAGTTTGCCACTGTAACGGGTCACTTCTGCTCGGCTGTCGATTCGATCCAAGTACTATGTTATATCCAATGTATGTATCTCGTAGGCTTGTAATGCGAAATTACAAAGTAGTGTAGCAATATAGCTCCTGCCTTGGGATAATGTTATGTTCATTATTTATGCGCGTCATCCGATGCCCCGTCACCATAGTAATGGCCGTCACGCAACATCTTTTGTAACTTTCTCGTACAACTAAGAGTTGGACTTGTGTCTTTTAAGTTCTTGCGGTCGCTTGGCACAGATTAATCGACATGAGGTAGTTTGGATGAGATTGGTTCCTTCGATTCCTTGAATTTGTGAATGAATATCAGACTGCCGTCGGAAACACTTGGCTGCCGTTTATTCATTCAGCGACAGCCATTTAACAGAACATGACACGTAAAATCTCTGATAGCGTTTATAACTCAGAGCTTTAGTAGCGTTCGAAAATTACCAGTTTCCCCTTTGAGTCCCACACTCAGACGGCTTCAAGTTGATCGTGTTTGTGTTCTTACCTAATCTTGAGTTCAGTACTCATATCATGTTTCGAGATGCTTACGCTTTTTGTTGGATCGCTGATTGGTACTAGTCCAATCGGAGAACGCTGATGCCAAGTTGTTAACACTACGTTGTTGCATGAATCAGTTCCTATTTGTTTTTACGTCATTTCACCAACAGTTGAACTGTGTCGATTTCGATGTTGTTTAAAAACTCTCTCAAAGTCTGTAATCGAGAACAATGGTAAAGAGGGGAGTTGTTGGTAGGCGCTAGGAATTTGGAGGGGTGTGAAAGGAAGGCGGCAGGGGAGTCTGGGACATAAAGTATCGTGGTTATGATGTGTCGACATAGGGGACAAAGGCTGGAAGGAGAGCTGGAGCGTAAGAGTATATGGAGAAAAGTAAGAATAAGTCAAGAAATCAAAGATTGGTATGATATCACAATCAATGCTTGGTAGTTTAAAGAAAAAGAAGAAAAGGGAGGAAAAGAAATGTCGGGGTAACATGTCAGAAGGGTCCGGGTGGACTTTCTTCACCATCCGCCATTTTGTTTTAAGATGTGTGGGGAAACCTTTGTAAGCATTGTTTTAGATATTTAAAAAGTTTATATGTATCAATACAACTTAAGATGAAAAGCCAGTTAATCCTGGATACATACTTGCCATAATATATGGGAAATTGCGAATTAGTCACATGCCTTTATGATTTCGCGAATTATCGTTGAAACTGGTGGACCGCCCGCTCGTTTAGCTGACGAACGGTGGTGCTGTCGTTTTACAGGTATTTTTTGCACTGCTCGGATCTCTTCTCCAAGCAAGAAGTCATTTCTACGTGTCGGAATTGTTGATGATTTTATATTTATTCCTTTACCTAATCATCAAAGTATTTCTTGTTATTGGGACTGAGTAAATTTGAACAGTGACTCGTCGTTTTGATTGTAGGGTTTTTCCCTCGTTCTTTGAGAAGTTCCCGTCGAAACTTATCGTGTCCCATTTGTTCTTGTTTGTTTAGTCATCATTATTCTTGCTTTGGAGAAATATGGGTTATTTTTGCGGAAAGCTTAATTAAAATGCGAACTGTGTATCTTCTGCGTAGAGTGGACCGACATGACATTTTTAGCTCGTTTTTCTCTTTGTCGTCGGAGTTGATTCGGTTAGCCGTTTCCCCCTTCACTTTCATGTTTTTCGCTGTTTATTGCCGCTATTATAACTGTGGGCAACAAAATAGCTTACTGAATCTACATGTGCTTCACACAAAGTTTTTCTAGTATAAAGCTTGCAATAGAAACGTAAGGATAATTTTTTTGTTGTAATTCACGAATTCAAGCAGTGAAATTATTGATCGTACAATGGTTTTTTCTTGCATGACAATATCCTGTATCAGTTTGTACGCAATGGGGCATACTTTATTGCTTGCCTCTTCCTGCTTTCAAGGCATTGAGCATTTATTCCTGTTTAGTGATTATAAGTTTTTTCCACTGATTTCAACTTCCCTGGAAGTGTTCTTGATAGCAATGCAGTGTAATTTATATTATCCAAATACTTTATGACGCATCAGAAGACAAGGGCTGAAATTTTTTTTCTCTTTAAGGAAGCTAGAGGCAAAGCAGATTAACACTGGAAACCGATTGAAACATTTGTCTTTTTTGGCCAAATTAAAGTTGTCAATGATATTGTATTTTTTCAGGTCCTGAAACAGTCATTATTAAAATTTTTGAGGATCACAACCAGCAGATTCCCCTTTGGAGTGTTTACAATGATAACAAATGGCGAGATTCATCTGGAGCAATGTGAACAGTTCAGATGATAGTTTACAAAATTGCAAAGAGTGATTGAGCAATATGCAACAAGACACAAAGTTTCTTCATATTCGAGCTCAATGTGTTTCAAGTGTTCTAGTTATGTGAACAATAAGAAGTCAGCTTAAAAAGTGTTGTTTCCCTGAAACATAGTAACATGTATATCTTATTAGACATTTTTTGTGTATATCGCTGAGTATTAAATTTTTTGTGACAGTTAGTGCTATATTTTTGACGAGCCCTGTAGGGCGTGTCCAAAATGCAACAATGAGTAAAATTCTCAGCGATACTACACAACAAAAACGTTCCTAATAAGAGATTTATTACCAACACGCCAAATTGGTATGTTTTCGTGGTATGCGAAGCAGAATGGAATTGGTGCCGGGAAATCCAGGCTAACTGATAGGTCAAATGGAGGAAACCTGTCTAACCATTCCTCTGGAGTACAAATATTACCTACGTGGATATTTGTACTTGTCTTGCGTTATTTGTACTCTGCGAAATGCAGTTGATAATAAAAACTAGTTATTAAAATTTTTAAGGTTTAGTGCTACATCCCAGTCCATACAGAATCTTGGCAAATTTATTTTGAGTTACAGTTCGTTGATCATAAGTACATCATCCTTTCGACTTAAAATGTTTTGCAGTGCCCTGGACTATTAGGTGGAAAAAAAATTACAAATTTTTCAACTGGCGGCAAGAGAATGTTGATCTTCAATGTGACACATTATATAATTAACTGCTTCTAAGTGGAGATGATTATGGACTGCCACATATTTGGTTTTTGAGAAGAGTTAATGTTGCCTGTTATTTGAGCTTTCATCCAGTAAGAATTGTTTTCCTGCTTAATTGAAACAGACCGCCTTGAGGGCACTAATGGCATTGGGCCAATTATTTAGTGTTCATACATCTTGTGATTTCATGCATGTCTTAACCTAGCCTTTCAGCAGGTATTGAACACTGTTTTTTTCATCCCGATTTATATGTAGTAATGATAAGCGGTGACAGATATTAGGCTAACGCTGGCATTGAGAGTTTTTTCTCCTGAAGGTCACTTTAGGGCCAATCCATAACTATCAGACAAACTCGCAATGGTCCGTTGGCAAAATCCAAGGTCAAATTTTGTCAGCGACAATTTTGTCTCGTCTGTTGCATCCGGTTGTACATGGTTAAATATTCAAATTGTGTCGTCTAACAAGCAACTTGCGTGTTTGGATGGCGAATACAGCCAACTCTCCGTGGGCATTTTTTTTCCGTATACACTAGAAAAATTGCGACATCTAACGAGAAAGCACTGATTACCATCATCAAAGCTAAAATATCAAGAGATTGATCATTTTGAAGAAGTTTATTCACCGAAAACAACAACGGAAAAAATGTCTTTTCGTTCGAAACAATTTAAATCCTCCAGGCGTTCCATGTGTCCCTTCTTGTGATGGGCCTGCATTGTGTAGTTCCAGAAAATATCCATACCCCCACCACGGAGGGAATTTCACGTAAGCCCCCCTCCTCCTCGGAATTTCCATTTTTTGAGCACTGAAGTAACTCCCCCACCCCTCCGGAATTTCCACTACTATTTTTTACTAACCCCATACCCTCTGGAAAAAATAGTTTTGGCAAGAAAGTGTGTTAAAGTAAAAGTAAACACTCCGAACATTTAGCGATTTGCATTGCACATATTAAACTACTGATATTCTCGATCGATTGTAACATCTATATCTGAAGGTACTTGCAAAGAAAGCATTCAGCAATTTAGTGAAACATGCTTTAAAAGGAAAGATAAAATGTTAACTTGTCAAATTACCTTCCTACATGACTAACTTTCTTTGTAAATGTGGTACAATTTCCATTGAAGGACTGATAAAATGAGTGTGGATGAAATTGACACCATACTTTCACTGCAAACACGATCGCCAACAGACTCGAACAAATGCCAATTTTGCAGCAAAGTTACATACAACTAGACAGAGATAAACAGGGATTAGAAATTCTCAAGTTTGCGAAATCGTAACATCATTTCTATCTTTATGAAGAAACTTATTTTCAAGAGCAAAATAGACTGACACTTTGGAGACCGATGCGAAAACACTAGGCTAGTCTCCAGTGCCTTTCAGTCTAGAAGGTGATTCCATGTGGACTGGTAACAAGTAATGGCAGCCATTTCCACGCAATGGCACGTCCTTCGCATTTGTTAGCTTCTAAAGTGCTTTTTGAAGAAAGAAAATGTATTTGAAATATAATGCGAGTCAAACACAAGTATTCAAGCCACTATTTTTCATGTGAAAGTTCTACTAAGTAGGTACAAGAAAGGATTTTTGAACAGCTTGATCAACACTCAAATCCGTATTGAATCAAAGTTCCTCTCGAATCCCTCTAGAAACTAACTCGATCATACAACCCCCCTCCCCTCTGGAATTTCCTGGGTCTTTGACCTCCCCTCCCC